>VYZW01026727.1:117228-141057 GCA_013401315.1 Balaeniceps rex
GACAAAGTAAATGGCCTAATCCTGCCTCTGCGTTGACTAACTGAGCAGCATTGCTCTTGACTAGCAGTTCTAAGTATTTTCTTTCCTTCCATGGCTGCAAAGCAGGTAGGGTGTCAGAGCATCGCTTGGTACTGTAGCATTGTGCTGGCAGGCCGGATAAGTCTGGGCAATAAGTAGCCTGCTTGAGGGCTAAAATGAGTTGGTGACAATGCAGGTTTAAAAACAAAAAAAAAGCAGGGAATGGACTCCCTGCTCCCTCTCTGCCAAGCAGCAGTGCAGAAGAAGCTGCCAGTGCTGTGGGTGTCTGTGGCTGCCCTTACACACCAGGTCAGCTCACCTGAGCTTCAGAGAAGTCTGGGTCACTCATATGGGGTTTTAGCATATTGCCAAACTTCAGGGCCTCTGCAATGCGATGGTAGGTTTCCACCTTCTCCTTGGGTGTTGCCAGTGATGCTTCATGGAGTTTATACTCTATGGAGCAGGATGAAATAATTTTGTTAATAGACCCAAGGCAATGTTTTTTCAAGAACTGTAAAAAAAAAAAGTTGAAAGGAACCTCCTTTTCCCATCCCAGTTCTTATCAAGTTTCCCCTATGCTTTAGCAGCATGTGGGCATGGAAACAACTAAGTACTAATTTCTGCTATGACTTCAATTCCTCTTGAGGCCTTGGAAAAATCGTGTATCCTTTGGCCTTTGCAGCAGCTATGGTGATGCTGACCCACTGTAAGAATGAGCCAGTTTATCATCCTGCATGGTCACACTGCTGCTTTGGGGCCTATTCTAGCTCGCCAACTCCATTTCTCTCCATTACTTTTCTATTGCTCTAGAGCAACAGTCAGTGCAAACCTCTTGCGGCCCCTTTTCCCTTAGGAATTTACCTTCCAATATCTTGAGGATGAACATGAGCACAGCACCTCCCATGGGCGGTCCAGGAGAAAACAGTGTGGTGTGATTGTTCAGGGTAATGTTCAGAGCTGAGGACACCTCTGCTTTGTATGCCTGAAGGTCCTCCAGTGAGATACTGGACCCTTCAACAGAAAACCAGAGAGGTAGCTGGCATTAGCACATTAACTTCTACTAGGTGCTATGGGCTGGCTACGTCAGAGCCTCGGTAAAGCTTGTGAAGAGCCGTCCCTGTATACTCCAAATTTCTTCCACCAGGCACAGCAACGTCTTCACATGTCCTCATCTACTGCCAAACCCCAGGACGTCACAAAGCCTAAGGGAGTTGGAGAGGCCAGTACCTGAGCAGTATAGGTGAATGCCAGAGCAGTAGGTGGCTCTCAGCCCTGCTTCTGGGCCTGAGTTATAAGAACTGGGGAAAGGTGGCCCCTTCCCATGCCAGGTACCACCCCAAGTGGCAAGCAAATGGCATGTGTTGGCTTTCCCCTGGTACCAACTCACTGTTAGCCAACTGCTGGGAAAAGGCCTGTCTATTCGTATTAACTATAGCTGTTACCTACCAGCCTTCCTAATGTCCTCCACCAGGGCCTTTCCTATCTGTCCTTCATAAAATGCTGTAGCTCCGTTTTCCGCTACAGCTCTCAGTGTTTGCTGCAGTGCTGGCCACCTGAAGGTCTCTCCATGCTTCAAAAATCTTTGACCGTCACATATCAGTGGGCTGTTAAAGAAGAACATCCATCAGTTTACAGCATGTGCTTATTCGGTCCCCAGGGCCAATCTCTTTTTCCTTCCCAAAGGTGATTTGGTTTATGCATGGTGTATACTTTCCAAGCCAGTGCTACACTGCAGTCTACATGGAGGAAAGTTCTTCTCAGCCAATTACTATCCATAGCGCAAGGCACTCTTTCCCCAAAGTTTCCTCCATGGGACCTAACGCTTTGACCCTGGCTCAGGTCAGTAGAGCTTCTCAAAACGAGTATCTGCTGTAGGACCCTGCTGTCAGGGGATGATTTCTGCACAGATGGAGACAGACCACATACAGCCAGCTCCTCCTCACGAGCAGATGTGCTTAGCAGACAGTTTTGCTGTGCCAAGCCACTCTAAATTAAAAAAAAAAAGTTGCTGACAGAAAAAAAATTTTCAAAATACACTTCTGTTATTCCCTCCCTCTCCATAGCAAGTATTTACTGAGCAGAAGCTGCAGGAGCAGCCTGCACTCCATGTCAGCATGTCAGAGGAAGGGTCTGAAGCAGAGGAAACAGTGGTCCTCACATTGCAATTTAATTCTTGGGTCTTACCACAGTTTTTTTCCTGGACTGAAGAAGTTTGGGTGACGGAATATTTTGTCCATAACCAGGGAAATGACAAGTGGCTCTGAAAGGAGCTTGATGGTTGGTTCAAATAGGGCTTTCCACGGTAAGCGGCCGTATCGCTTATGGGCTTCTTCATACCCACGAAGTTCTCCTGGTACAGCAATCCAGCGAGATCCTGAAGAGCAGAACAGCAGTGTGACACCCAGTAAGTTATTGGCCTGTGGGTTTCACCTCTCTGAAACCACTCCAGTGGAAGTGTGGATTTGTACAGGCAGGACTAAGGCTTCGAAAAGCAGGCTTGGTTTTTTTTCTTTCCTTTTTCTGTTCATATATTTCTTCCACTACCTAATAGAAGGCATGTAGAGAAGCTGAAACCAGATTCAGAGGTGCATGGTGAAAGCACAAGAGGCAACAGACACATGTTGGCATGCAAGGGAGATGGCAGCTGGACATAAGAGAAAAAGCAGTCACGCAGAGCCTGGTCAAACACTAGAACAAGTGAAGCTGTGAAACTCTCCATCCTTGAAGAAGTTAAAAAATGTGACAGGACAAGGCCTTGAGCAGCCTGAGCTAAGTCTGACATCACTCTACTTTGAGCAAGAGTTGGAGCAGAGACCTCCAACTGTCCCTTCCAACCATAGTTGTTCCTGATTCCTTTTCAGGCTCTTCTTCCAAGGATAAGAACATCTCCTCCAGGAACTAGGACATTCCCCAAAAGCAAATGTGCTAAGGAAGGAGAATGAATACAGCAAGAAATTTGGAGAGATCCAAGATGTGCTGCTAAAGCAAGAATGCCTGTTGCCAAATCAGTAACAGCAAATGGACGTGGAGCCTTCTCGGATGGGAGCGAGGTGCTCGCTGAGCTAAGCTGGAGCCCAGCAACTCAACTACTGATACTGCCAGGTTGCTTGTCCAATGTAAGGACATGGGCAAGCACACTAGATTGATTTCTTTCATTTCTAGAAAGTCTGAGCAGCCATTGGCCTTATTTTTCTCTGTAATAACTTCTGGGAAATGAGTGCTTTGGGAAATCTGGTCTTGAAAGGCAGACTTTCTATGAAAAGAAATTACACAGTGATTTCTCCTCATGCTCTGCTCCCCATCCCCGCCCCCGCTGGTCAGGTTGCCAGTGTTACTACAAAGCAGGAATTTTATGGACCTAGTATCTTTTCTTACTTTTGCAAAAATCAATCCAGGAAGAGCACGAGCAATTAAATAGAACTTCAGATAAAGTCAGCAAGGTCCTCAGTTTCCCCACCCTGAGCTTTGTGCACTGCACACCAGGAGGGCACACAGCCCTCATGGCCCAGTCTATGTCCTTACCAATGGGTACACCAGTAGCACAGCCAGACAACAAATTGTGTGGAAACACTCGTGGGACTGTTTCGCGGGCATTGATCACCTCGACTGTTCCTAGAAAGCAGAAGGGGGAAAGGCATAACGTTGTCTTCCTGAAGCAGATGAACATCACACTTCGGCCAGCTGTGAGCACCGCACAGGCTACTAGCCCAGAGCCTGTGGCACGGTGCTGAACTGCCCTGAAGCCTTTTGCCAAATGTGTCAAGTACACTTGCAGGGTCAGGCTGCAGTTGGCACACACTGTTGTTTGCTCCCATGCTTTTACTTAGAGGAAACCAAACAGTGCCTACCTAGAGGCAATGAAGGTACAGGGACAAGGCCAGGGGCCTGTCTCCAGCCAGTTAAGGTCCCCTCCCCAGGGTTCTTGGGCCTGGGACACGGGCTGGGACGTGCTGCTTCACATCTGATTTGCAGGTTCCTGCACTTCCTCTACAGGTGGGACATGTCAGAGACATAACATAAGCCTCATGCTCCTTGGTGGGCCATTTTCCAAGTGATGGTGAGGCATGTCCATTGTGTTTGTAAGTAGAAGGGTGATACTGAAAGACCGTCTGTGTATCAGGAAGTTTGAAAGGAAAAAAAAAAACAAACCGAAAAAACCACTTCTATACGCTCATATTTCAGGTCTAGCCTATTAGTTCACCTCCTTCTCTGCCTTCTATTCATCTTTTCCTGTCACAGTCCACAGAACCAGCTGTGCCGCAGGAGCCCACAGTGCTACCTAGTGTACGAAGCACCTGAGCCGTGTGCGGCTCTGTGCAGCAGGATAATTCAGGTAGCAGAAGAGGACTGTTGATAGAAAACAGTTACATGGCTCTGCCAAAAAGGAAAAAAGAAAAATATAGGTGTTTTGCCAAATTATGCTATTGCATAAGATACACCCAAGCATTTCCAGACTTATGACACTGTGAGACTACTTGGCAGGGTTTTTAAAACTACAATATTGTTATTGTGTTCATTGTTGATTTTACTATTTAGATCTATAAGCTCTGGGGGCTTTTGGGAGCCAAGGCAGTTAAAAAAAAAAACATTAAAAACATAAAAGCAAGAACACAACACTAGGGGTTTAGCCAAACACAGAAGGACTTTACAGCAGGCCCTGAACATTGCTAGATTTAGATTTCTGAAGAGAAGATGCATCTCCTGGGACAGGAAGTCTCAGCTCCACTTTGGGGAGTCCTACCTATGCCAGCGAGGGCAGCATGCGATGCTGCGCCCATGTCAGCAGGCACTGCCTGAACTGCTGATGCAGGATGAGCCCCTGAAGTCCCAGCCCAAGGGCTCAGCTGAGCCAGCGATAGCCCCATATTGCTGTGCTCATTGACAGCACACACGCCTCACGCTGCTCCCGTCTGCCTCCATGGCAGCCCAGCAGCAGCTCAGACAGCACTGCTCACACCTTGCTGCACTGTCAGCTATGTGACATATAATATTGAAATATAATTTGGGGTTGCTTTGGAGGGAGAAGAAGAGGCAAAGTCAGTTCATTTTAAATCCAAAGCTCCTTTCCCCCGCCCCCACATGTTCTTGCTGTGAAAAGATGCACTCCCTGTAACGGATGCTTTGGGTTAAGAGGAAAAGCATGGTTTGTGATCAGAGGATGCAGCTTTTACATTCAAAAAATTGCTCTGAGAGAACATGAAGGATTCTGACTTCTCCATGGCAGCTGGGTGTCTGCAGGGAGATGGGGTACCATGGAGACGCCAGGGCTGGCCCATACCTGTGCTGGCATTATAGATGGTGAATACGACCCCACCACCTAGGCCTGAACTCTGAGGGTTCATCACCGAGGTGCAGATCAAGCCAGCAATGGCAGCATCCACAGCTGTGCCTCCACTTTTCAGGATGTCCCTGTGGTGGAAATGGAGGAAAAAAGACAATGTTAAAATCCAGGGATGACAGAATGGAGGAGCTACATGAAAATGTCTCCCTGGGGCACTTGCAAGGCAGCCCCAGCTTGACGAGAGCAGCTAGCAGTTGGAGAAACCTATTGGCAGCAGTGTGGGGTGTGAGCGTGCAGAAAGGCGCCTTCCTTTGTGGGCGTGAGAAACACAAATTAGTGGGAAAGAAGAGAGAGAGGGAGTCTGCAGGAGGAAAGAGCAGCCAGGGCCTAGACCTGCGTGAGGCTAGTCTTCCCCTGGGTGAAGAGTGATGGGACAGACAGAACTGCAGCTGCTCACAAATGTTGTTGACAAAAAAGGACAGCAAAGAGCTCCCAGACATGGAGGAGGATGCTCTCGGCAGAGGAGAGAGCTTTCTACATGCTGGGAAAAAAACAACTGATTTCTAGCTCCCCCCCTACTGTTCCCAATAAAAAGGCATATGCTGGTCAACAGGACAGGGCCACTGAAGCAGGAACAATGGGTCCATGTGAAGCAAACTCCTGAGACTTAACAAGTCAATTAGCACAAAATTCGAGCCTTACTTCATTGCTCCTATAATGTGCCTTCCTGGGCTTATGTGATATTAGTGAAAAAATTCCACCCCCTCCCTGTATCCCCAAAGGCAAAACAAACAAATAAAAAAAAAAATCAAACAAGAAAAAACCCACTCAACTGTTTCTACCTAGGCACAGCCACACCAAAGAACACACAGGCATTAAGGCAGCCTCATGCTCTTCACAGCAATGAGTTTCTGCTAGAGAAACATGTCTCAACAAATGCTTCCTTCAAGTACAGCTGTAAAAATATCTTTTCCTTGCAGTGGAAATGTGGTGGGGTGCGGTTTCCTTGCACGGCCTTCCGGTAGCCGGCACTGCTATTTGCTAGGAAGGTTCCTGACTGTTTGGGTTGGGATATTGCTTAGATAAAGCAAAGCCAGAAGGGAAAGTGGAATAGTTCGTTAACTGGAGTGCAACTGCTCCCAGAGGCTGTGACAGGAACACAGAGCACATATAAGGACTGCTGTTTATTTTACATCTATTGATGTGGCTGGGACCTGCTGGGGCTGGGAACAGGATGCTGCCAGCAGGCACACTGATCGTGGCTTTCCTTTGTTTCTGTAAGGGCCTTTGGAACCACTGCCTGTAAGGAAATGGCACATGGACAAGTGGGGAGAAAAGAAATGGTAGGGAACCACCGGGCTTTCTGTTTGGCGTCTGCATGGCTTTTAGCCTCCTAGCAGCAAGCTGCTCCCTGGCTGTAGCTCTGAAAATGGAGAATGAGGCTCAGGCTCGCCCATTCATCTCCTTGCAGCAGGGGTAAGACTCTCACCACACGAATGTCCCTGGGTGGTGTTTTTCTGAAACTGAAGCTTTTTGATTGCTAACAGTAGAAGAGAAGGACACAAGGGCTTCATGAGAAACTGAGTTACCCCCACAGAAGGCCCAGGAATCTAGTTAGAAAGTTGGGGAAGGAGGGGAGAAGGACCACTGCACTAGCCTGGGACAGTGCTCCTCACAGACCCTGGATTATGGGCTATGAGGCAGCACATGTACAAAGCCCGGTGCCAGGGAAAACCATGGTTCTCAGATAATTTGCAGTGAAAAACAACTTTAAAAAGAAACTTTGAGATTGTATGGTATTCATTTCAATGCAATGCATTAAGACCCTAACATGGAAAATCAGACACATTTCTGCCATTTTCCCAAAGCCCGAAAAGCACCAGGTCCTCACCCAACTTCCCAGCCACATTCACAGTTGTGTAAGTGGTTACACATCTTGCACTACCTCTTGTCCAAGGATCCTCCTGCCACTCTGAGGCCAGTGCCGTACACCCCTCACCACGTCCTCAGAAACACTTGTGTCTGGAGGAGCACTCCCTGATGAAGACCCTCGTCCCTTCTTGTGTCATCTGGTGATGGTTGTCTAACTTCTCCAAAAGATGAGCTGTTCTCCCCCCACCACTAATCCACACCAAGCCAGCATGCTTTAAAGGGTGACCACAGTTAATCAATTAATATTTGTACACCTAGATGGCCTGTTTCTGGATGATGCTAAGATCTTTTGCTGTTCCCAAGTACTTGTTTATAAAAGCAACATTGTGGGCTAAATACCCTTTAACTACTGCAAATGTAGTGCCATATGCACAAAGCATACAAACCTAAGAATGTCTTAGCATGACCTTATCCATGCTCCCTCCCTCCAACACTCCCAGTTAGACATAGAGCCAGGATAACACAAGCCGTGTAAACTCCAGTTTGTAGCTGTGCCCTTGGCTCCCACTGAGATCAGGGAGGACAAATGAGGTCTCAGTCTCAGCAGAAAAGGTGTATCTGACTGCTAAAGAAGGCAGCAAACTTCTCCAGGGAGCTGAGACCTGTTACTGCCATTGGCAAAAGGGACACAGATTTCCTGAGAGCATCAAGGAACAAGGGGGAGGAAGACGTTCACCGGCCAGTGGAGAGGACTTCAGCAGCGCTGCCAGGATGGACACATCCTGCCTGGCATGGCTGAGGCAAATCAAGTGCTTATTTATGGGTACCGATTACTGCAGCCTGCCAGCCCACCCAGTAGTTTTCAGATGGGTCATGCCCAAGACGCTGACATTGTGCATGCCTCAGGAAGGCAGGAAAACCAGAGATAGTCTTTATTGTTCCTGTTCTGTGCCTAGCACAGTGACGCCCTGATTCTTGGCTGTGACTCGGGACACCCTGTCCCATTAGGTTACTCCCTTTATATGGATCACTGCTACAACTAGCTTAATTATAATGCAAAACCCTGGAGAGACACATGACCCCTCAATCAAAGTGTGGTACCTTACCAGGTCTCTCTAGAGACATCTTAGCGCTACAGCTGACAAGACCTGATAACGACATGTTTTGTCCTATATCCTTCCTGCCACTTAGTTTCAGCTTTAGGGTTTGGCCATTAATGGAGTTTCCTTAAAGTCAGGAGCAGAAGAGGATGTTAACAACCAAGTCCCGCTCCAGCAGCAGCAAAACAGGGATTCACCCTCCCAGGAACAGTGAATGATGGCACTTTGCTCACACAATCGTCACAGCAAAGATGGGCTGTGCTGGGCTGCAGACCAAGGCTGCTGTTCTGCCCTGGGCTAGAAGGAGCCCTGAAGCCATTTTAAATACACTGGAAATGCTAAGGTATTAAATTATATTGATTTTTTTTTTCTGCTAAAGAAAGCTGGGGGCTGGGAGGAGACCACCCATTATATAGGAGCTGCCTGCTTAAGATTTATGAAGAGCAAAAGCAACAGATGTTTCTGTAAAAAAGGGTCAGTTGCCAAATTTAAAACTGTTAAAAAACAAGGGAAGGCAAATCTTCTGGGATATAAACATTCTTCAGAAATGATGCTGAGCCATCACTGAAAAGGATTTTTGCAGCAGATTCTCTGCCTAGAACTGAGCTTCCCAGGACCGCAGACATTTTCTGACCATTAAACTCTCACCCTCCCCACAACCCTATCCCCCAGGCAGCTGTTTGTTTCAGAAAAAGAGCTCCCAGGGTTTATGCTAGGCTACACTGGAGAAGTGGGATCAGAGATGGCTGCTGGGCCAGGTCAGGTCAGCTCGCCTCGCTGCAGCGAATCCCATCACTGGGAATGAGCACTTTTCCTAAATAGCTCCCTGGCCTTATGCTGGCTCTTGCTTCTGCCATTTGGGAAACAAATCGATGCAGAGCAGTGGATGGCAGAGCTCAAACAGCACAGTGGCAGGGAATATAAAGCTTTTTGCATGGCTGATGGAAAAAGCCTCCATTGCCAGGAAGGAACAAGTGGCTCAGAGCTGGAGGTGAAGGTGGGTTTGGGTACTGCTTGCTCCCAGGGCAATCACCTCCTCTTCTCCTCATGGCTTCCTGACATGAGGACAAATTACTGAAGTGGACTTTGGTACCAAATCCATATCCTTGGGTTAAAAACTGCTCTGACTCTCCTTTTAGCCTCCCATCCCTCTTCATCAAAGTCTTTCATTTCATTCAGGGACAAGTTTTCTTCCAACACAGGGCCCCTGTCTGGACTATACAGCTGCACAATACTGCTTTAAGTCCCCAATCTCCAGCAGTAAAGCCATTCACAGCAAAAGACCCGACCTCGTTCAGCACTGAGAACTGGGCACTGACAGCTAAGAGCAAGTCTAGCACAGGACCTGCCAACAAGGATGATGACACGCTGGAGGCTTGCTGAGATTGCTCACTTTCTGCAGGGAGCCAAAGAGTTGCACAAAGATTTCAGAAAGTCCAACCTCACACAGCACCAGAATATATAAACATCATCTCCAGAGCTGGAAAACCCTAGCCTGAAGATGACAGCTAAGCACAATTGAAGAAAAAGAGCAGCAAACAGGGGCTGTAAGTCTGTCCCCCATCTGCTGCTTGTACTAACAAATTACAGAGCTACACAGTTCTGTGTAGCTTCACTGCCCCTTCCTTCACAGCTGAACTATCAGTGAGGGAAACACAAGGGTCCTGAGTTGTTTTCCCCAACCCACCAACCCACTTGTTAAAAGACAAGATTGCTCTTTGGGCAAGACGTTCAGTTCAGTTATTCTCAATAAGTTCAATTAAAAGTTCTATTAGGAACACACAAAGATTCTGTCTTAAACAGCAGCATCTTAAACCAACACAGTATCATGTAATGCCCCAGGAATTTCATTACTGCTAATGACAACTCACAGAGCATGTGGTTTGGGTTTCTTTTTTTTTTTTTTCTTAAAGGAAACAAGATTTTTTAATTAAAGAATAAAATTTATAAGTAGGTCAGAGATTAGGTGCTGCTTTTAGCTTCCAAGACTTTAGGTGCCGGACCAGTGCAATTGATTTCAAGCCTATTCTGCACTGGAGGTTCTCCAAGCATCCCCTGCATGGATTCCCAGGAGCTTGGGGGTGATTTGCAGGCTGAAAGGGGTGGATGCAGGGGGAGCAGCCCAGGGTCCCAGCAGAGAGAGCGTCTGCAGGGTCAGCAAGGGAGCAGGGACAAACAGGCACTGTTGAATCTCTCTGTGGTGTGCCTTTAGGGACTGGTTGCAACGACTCCTGCTCTCACCAGTGGGGAAGGCAGGCAAGCTGACAGGTTCAATTACAACATGTGGTTTTCATTTGATTGTAGCTTTGCCATTCCCAAATCACCAAGCCTAATTTTTTTCCCACAGTGCTGTGGAGGTCACTCTTTTCCTTTTTGTATGTTTCCAGTAAAAGCATTCAGCAATTACCAAAAAAATTAGACTGAGGAAATTTGTTGGTTTGCCTTATTTTACTTGTTTTAAACTCCTGTAGAAAATTTGTTAGGAGGCTTTGCAGTGTGCAAGTGCAAAGCCAAAGATGTAGTCTGCCTCCAGTTCAAACAATTCACTCTAATTTGGCCAAGTTGTTTGCTTTGGGGGGAAAAAAAAATTGATCACTAAAAATTTTGAGCATATTGATCATATAATTTCTTTTACTTACTTTTATACATACAAAAATGCATATGTGTGTAGTCATCAATGAATTAACCAGCTTTGGTAGATTAATTCTCCTGTGATTTCTAAGCAATGATAGAGGAAATGAGCCTGTTCTAACCCTGAGCTGCAGAGGCTAAGCACAGGTTCCTTGAAAAAACTGCATCTGGTAACAGCCATGGCTTTGGGGCACAGAAAAGACAATGAAATTATTATCCTTAGTACTCAGTGCTCCCCAGGCTGGACCACGAGCAAGGAGAGTGGCCATGTCCTGCCTCAAACACAGAGGAGATGGGAGAGAAGTGAGGTGGCTAAGCTGTGGAGGCAAGATCAGGGCAGAAGAAAACCCATAAGGTTGAGCAATTTGGGAGCAGGGGAGAGGGTATTGTATTGGTAGGATGAGAAGACCAGAAGTAGAGACTGCACAGGCTCAAACACCAGCACAGGGAGATGGGTACATGTGGGGAGGAGCAGCCACAGAGCTGGGGGTGAGGCAGCAATTAGACAGAAGAGAGAGAGCAGCAGCACAGGTAGCAAAGGGCCCAGCAGGGACTCGGGAGCAGCAGTACAGGTCTCAGCTCTTGTGCCATTGGGAATCTTGCAATTCATGATTGTTCACCTAACTCCTCAACTGTTTACATCATTCCAAGTCCAAACAGCCCATGTAAAAGTTTGCAAATGTTTGCATAACTGCAGAAAAAGAGTGAAGACCTAAATACAGTCCTGAGTAAGAAAAAGAAAAACCCAAGATTAATTATTTCTTCTTGTTTCCTCTCTCCTAAGTCTCATGATTTTGGGAGATTTTGAACAGCAGAAGTCAGCAGCATTGTTGTTACCTCAAAAACACTCAGTTGAATGGCTGGGCAGTGTCTGGGAAAGAGTTAGTGTTGTGCATCAAGGGATGCTTGGCTTTGCCCAACTCTCACTTGGTTGCTGAAGTTAAGTGGCAAATGAAATGGCAGCTCACAGATGGGGACATCAGGGCCTAATGGCTAAGACAACTGCTGTGACAAAATTCCTGTGTGATGCTAAAATCTTGTTCAGCAAAGATTAGGCAGGCACTGTGTGCTCCTCAGCTCCTGGTGCTCCCATCAAGACCTCTGGGTCAGGCTCGAGGAAGCCCTCACCCTGCACAGTCACACAGGAGGTCAGTGAGAGATGTACCCCAAGCAGTGCAGATTGCTCTGAAAGGCAGAGACCCTGGTCAAAGCGACTCTGATGTGGCATCCACACAGTATAATTGCTCTGCTAGACTTCCTTATTTACACCAGTGAGATAACATCATTTTCTCACTTCCCAGCACAAAATGAGCACAAAGTTTTCCAAGAATGGCTGAAGGCGAAAGATAGCAGAAAAAGCAGCAGACAGCATGCAGCAGTAGGGGAGTAGAGCTAACCACCAGGCAGAGGGTGAGTGGTGTAGAGCCAAGGTGAAGGAGGAGAATAGTCTTGGCTGGAGAGATCCAGGGGGCTTGGCAGGGCTGGAGGAGAGAGCCGGTGCATTTGGAGCAGCAGGACATGATGTGCAGATGCCCCAGCCTGGGGAAAAGGGGGAAAAATGTGTGATGGGAAGCTGGAGCAAGGGCAGAATTTTGTGCGAATCATTGCCAAACTATTTGTAGGAAATCTAAGGTGCTCTGTCAGACTGGAGGGACACCATAGACCTTGTCAGCAAGTGTGCTGGAAGCACAGCTACAGCAATGGTTGAGGCTATGGAAGCAGGTGGAGGGTCTTGAAAAGAGAAGGGAAGGAAACAGATGACGGCCCAGCAGCAGTAGCCAGCTAGCCAAAGCTTCTCAGTTGTCAACCTGATCACAGATTTCTGTGGCTCTCACTTCAGTGCCTTCCAGCTGATTCTACACTACCTCAAGTTAAAAATGACAATAGCTGCAAAACAAGTGCTGTGGCTTTCCCAGCAGATTCTTTGGGTAATCCAATAATGTATTTTCCTCTATTTCCATTAATACTGATTTAAAAGATGTATCTTCTACCCTCTGAAGAACTAACCCATGGCTTAGTGTAAAAAAAACCCATCTCATCCCTTGACATATGTGCAGCCACAGTACATTTTCTCCAACTACTCACAAATGCTGTGTCAGCACATCATTGCAAGAACAACATGTGTAACATGGCAAGCATGGTGCAATGACACCACATCTTATCTCACTCCTCCAGCCACAAGGTAGAGCACACAGCTCCAGCATCCATTGCTGGAGCATCCAGCACCACAGGTAGCTTGTGAAGTTCCATCCTTCTACTTTCATGTATACAAGCGTTTAAGAATTGAAGTAACAGTAATAGCAAAATAACAACATAAGAGTCAAAATGTTTGAGAGAGAACTTGTTGCACAAACTGAAGTGTTACAATCTAGGTAGCTAGAGAATTTTTTAAATCTACATCTTTCCTTCCAAGTGATGTAAGTATGTCTTTTGTACTTACACTGTCTTGGCTGAATTTCAATTAAATCTGCTCTTTGATAGCAGACATACCTGCTGCAGGCTTCAGTCCAGAAACACACACCCTAAAGGTTGGGATGCCCAGGCCCCTTGCTCTCTCAGCCTGCCTGCCTTCCTTGCCTCTGCTGAAGCCCAGCTGCAGCTCTCTGCTAACTCCTCTCACTTCTTCCTTAATTCATTTCTAAGCCACCTATCTGACAGCCTTACCACCATGAAGCAGTTAATTTCCTGCTTCCCCATTAAAAACAACCTTGCATTTGTATACTATAAATATTTGTACACTATAAATATTTGTACCTTCCAAAAGGCCAAGACATTGGATAACGAAAATAAGCATCAACCACAGAGGCAGGGCTCCATCTGCTCTCCGAGCTGCTCCACTGCCGATGGAGAGCACCCAGGGAGCAGCATGCTGCTCAGCCCCAGAAGTGGGGATGGGGCAGAAACCCAGCCCACGCCCATAGTTAGTACATGTACCTGTCTGTCAGTCCAAGTCCATGACATACACGACATGTAACCTGAAAAAATGAGAGCTCTGTGCACATACCGGCCGATGATGGAGCAGGTCTCGGTGTCAGCAGCCACAGCACCGTGCAGGTAGTGCTGACGACCACACTTGGGTTGAGTCAGGATGACCACGAGCGTAACAACCACTGCCAGCACCCCTAGGGTCAGCAGCACCAGACAACAGACCTTCCCTGTAGACATGTCTATTCCTGCGCCGCGGGAGGCAGCTGGTAGGCTTTTACTCCTTTTGCAAAGGTGCCTGCTTTGCTCAGGGTGGAAGTAGAGAATCTCAGCAGTTTTGTGAGGGAGGTCTCACTGAAGTGGGCTCTGCCCCCTGCGACTGAGAATTACATTCTTTTTAAGATTAAAAGCTGCTAAAAGGAAATGGTGTACTCTTTCTTTCCTGCTCCCCTATGTGTGAGCGACTTTTCACTCTCTTTTATAAAGTAAACTTTTTCTGGCATATCCACCGTATGACTTTTTTTTTTTTTTTTAAAGTCTGTGACGAAAACATTTAACGCATTCACTGCTGGAGCACTTCAAAGTGAAATCTCTACACTTCTTATTGGCTTCTCACAGCCTCCCTGGCTTCACATTCTTGCCACATAGAGCAAATTACCAAAGAAAGGCAGCCTACATGGTGAATCACTGCAAAAATTACAACATCAATCCTACATTGCAAACTTGGGGTATTTTCTTTCCATAAGACTACTCAAAGAAGTAAAAGCTAAATACAAAATTCAAAGCTGGAACCTTCATATTTACTCTTACTTTACCTTATAGTTTATTATAATCTTGCTTATTTACTTTTTTTCATCATTACATCTTGCCAGTGTCCACACCATACATCTTCTGTAAAAGAGCATAACAGAATACTTTGAATAAAACAGCATGCCTCTGCACTTCTGCAAAACATCAGAGCTAAAAGCTCTGGGGTCCAGCCTGTATCAGCCAGCAACCACAGCACCCAGGAAATGAGTGGCTGCTAACTAAGACCAGACCTGATTCCTAACAGAGCTGCGATCAGCAGCATGAATTGCTACACAGTCCAACTGGGCCCAGCTAGCTCTTTAAGAGCCTCTTAATTATACAGTTCTCCTTGCACTTAAAAAGTTAAAGTTATGGCTCCACATCTGCCTGTCTGTCTTTCAGATGTTATCTGTGATCCTTTTCCAGCTAGATTTGGGAGAAGGGGAATTCACCTGCAGAGATTTACACCTGTATTTCAGTACTTTGAACTTGCAACCACTAAACTTCATCTCATAGCTAAGTAATGCAATTCCATGTATCATATCTCAAGAAATGGATTTGATAGACTAGACTGTCTTTTTTTGTAGTTGTGTCTTCCTGTAAGGTTATCTTGGGGAAGTGAGAACAGTCCAAGAAAAATATATGGTCTTGTCCAAGTAAAACCATGGTCCCTGGGGAATAATTTCTTGGTCTCCACATTTCTGTCTGACTTGGCAAATATACTTGGCTTGTTACACAAGCCTACACAGCTCTAATGTGACTCTTCATTTCATCCCATTGCAAAACATTGCTGCTCTTGTAAAATTTCTCAATCCCTACATGGCTTTTATGTTTCATTTTTGACAAATTATTCTATAACACTTAAAGAATCATCATTCTGGTGTTTTTTGGAAAAGCTCTTCCCTGTAAATTCATAGCAGGGCTGTGTGAGAGACTGAAAGAGTTAATGTCTCAAACATTGTGGCAGGACAGTTTGGGGTCTGCATAGAGACAAGTTAAGGTCCCCATAGCAACAAATTGGGGTCTGCATAGCACCACAGGTGAGAAGCCATAGACATGGAGCCAGGAGACATGTCGGAGGATGTGCAGTTCTGCCTTCTGCTGTGCCCAGCAACTCGCCCGATATGACGAGAGGTCATACAGAGTTTATTCGGGGAAGGGGCTCTCGACCACCCAAAAGACCTCTCACAACCACACACCCCCCCCATTGGCACGTGCGCAGAAGATGAAGAACATTCTGGAACAAATCTTCAAGGGGGCGAGACTAGAGGCGGGGACTAGCCTATAAAAGACACAACTCCGAGGAGCCACGTGTGCACCCCCATCATTGGAGGACTCCATGCTGCTGCTGCTGCCACTCTGGACCTGCCACTCCCACCCGGTGCTGCTGGCACAGCCGAAGACCCTGTGCTCCAAGAGCAGCGTGCCCACCACCGGAGGACTGCCACGTTTGTCATAGACATCACAGGATCCAAGGGTGGTGATATCTCTCTCTCTCTCCTTTTCTTCCTTTTCTTTTCCTCTTATAATTAGGCAATTAGAACCCAAGTTGCCTGTTGTTGCGCTTTCCTGGTTCAGGTTGCCTATAGTTACGCTTTCCAAGTTCAGGTTGTTTCTTTGCCATCAATAAAGTGTTTAATTGATCGTTTGGTGTCGTTTTACCTTAATTTAGCCCAAGGGAATCACAGAACCGCCACGATCCTCCCTGAACAGTCCAGTTTGGATTGTCACAAAAATTGGCGTCACGGACAGGATTCCCTTGCTGGTGCTAAAGCGATCATTGGGACCAGGCCTTTACTGTGGCCCCTCTCTAAGAGGAGTCATACGCAAGTGGAGACAGTCCTCAGAGGACTAATAAGGGACCTGATACCTATAGTTGTGACTCATTATGGCCTCCCTGGGACGTCCGGTTGTAGATTGTACCACTCTCCTGGAGAGTTTAGAGGGCTATAATGCCCGACCTTCTTCCCCTGGTATGACTTGGGCCTATAGACTGAGGCTTGGAAAGGGGAAAGCGTTGGTGTGTGCAGTTTTAGGAGGTGCCTTGGTGGCAGCACCAGGAAAAGCATTGGTGTGTGCGGTTTTAGGAGCTGCCTTGGCAGCGGCACAGAAAGATAAACATTCAACCAAGGCTTTACAGGAACAATTAGAGAATGAAATGAGAAGTCTCTCAGATCAGCTCACTGCTGAGCGGATGACTAACCAGAGCCTACATGCCGCTTTGGTGGAGGCTTTGGAGCGGGAGAAAATACTAAGGGAGCAATTGGATGAAACTTGTTCTCAGATTGGTGTAGAAGACAAGGATACAAATTCTGATGGGGAGAAAGAGTCGGAATTGCTATATGCTCTTAAAGATCTAGAGATGTATTCCTCTGGAGGGGAGGAAGCCAAAATGCGACCTCTAATTAGAGTTAATCAATTAATTAATTAACCTTAATTAGACTGAGACTATAAATGATGGTCAAGGAGGAGCTCAACAGGTTTCCACCCATTCCCTATTCCCCTACTGATTTGGAAGAATATTCCCAGGGACCCTGAGAAACAGAAACCGAATAAGTATAGAGAATTTCTCTTACTGGGGGTGACCATATCTTGCAGAGTGAGGATGAGGCAATAGGATATTGGGGACTGGGGGTTTTTATAACCACAAATGATAATGGAAAGCCCTGGTCCCTGATCCAGAGAGTAGCATATTGGGCAGGTGGATTAGATCGTATGGAAAGGGGAGACCCCTTCTCGATTAAAACACCTACGGTGCGCCACATTTTAGAGAGTGTACAGAAAACTGCGTGTCTCCAGTTGGTTAATGTGAAACCCTATGCCTTGCCGTTAGGGGCAAGGGAGGGAATCACCCTGGTAATAACCGAATTGTGGCAAAAGGGGATAATTATCCCAACTCACTCACCTTATAACTCTCCAGTGTGGCCAGTCCATAAATCTACTGGAAAGTGGCGAATGACAATTGACTATCAGCGCCTAAATACTAACACAGGCCCCTTGACCACTGCTGTCCCTAACATGGCCGAGCTGATTGCTACTATACAGGAACAAGCCCACCAGATTTTAGCAACTATTGATGTAAAAGACATGGTTTTTTATGGTTCCCTTGCAGGAAGCAGACAGAGATAATTTCTCTTTTACCTGGGAAGGGGTGCAGTTTACTTTTACACGCCTTCCTCAGGGATACTGCCATTCACCAACCATCACCCACTACGCACTGGTGCAGGAGCTTGCCCATGTTACCCTTCAGAAGGGAGTTAAGGTATATCAATACATTGATGATATATTGATTGGTGGCCCTGATACCAATGTAGTGGGACAGACCCAAACAAAAATAATCGCTCATCTGGAGAGTTTAGAACTCCAGATTCCAACAGAGAAGATATAGCGTCCATCTTCGGAAGTAAGGTTCCTGGGTATCTGGTGGAGGGGTGGGACAGTGTGTATTCCCCCCGAAACCTTGACTACCCTTGAACAAGTGAAAATGCCTGAACTGGTAGCTACAATGGCAGCAGAAGCTGAAGAAGAAAAATGGGAGCATCTGTTAGAGTGGTTACACGTGAAGCATGGTCATTCAGGGGTTAAAGACCTTTTCAAAGAAGCCAGCAGGGGCTGGCCTGTTACTCGGGAACTGTGCAACTCGATCATATCTGCTTGTAGTCAGTGCCATACCCGGTTAGAAAGGCATCCCTTGCAAGAACCCTCTCTCCATTTACAGAATGGAAAGGGCCTCTGGGAAACTTGGCAGGTGGACTACATCGGTCCATCTCAGATCTCTGACAGGAAACAATATGTACTAGTAGGGGTTGAAGTGGTGTCAGGACTAACTCAAGCAGAAGCAGTACGACGGGCAACAGGGTGCAACACGGTGAAAGGGTTGAAGCTATGGTTTAGGTACCTACCAAAACCCCAATCAATCCAATCAGGTAACAGAAGCCACTTTACTGCCAGAGTGGTTCAGGAGTGGGCACGGGAAGAAGGGACCCAACGGACTTTTCACGCTCCATACTACCCCCAGGCGAATGGCATTGTTGAACGTACCAATGGGCTGCTGAAGTGAACCCTGAAACCTCATGAACCTGGGCAGCCACTGACACACACAGAGGAGATCACCGAATCCATTGTCCCATCTTCATCTTTGTGTATATATTCCACAGGTTGTCAGACACCCACCAAGGGACTTGTGTTGTCTGTTTCTGCGTGGGTCATTTTTTGCATTGGTTGCCTGATTCTATTAGGCCTGTTTTGTATTGTACTAAGGAAAGGTGGATTGGAAAATCTGTTCTTCTCTACCACTGTTGGGGTAAAGGGATTGATCTTACTCTTTTTGTGATTGGGGGAGGGGAATTGATATGCCTATTTTGAGTTCACATTATAGGTAGTAAAGTTTGCCTTATTTTGCTTGTTATTGGGATAGTGGGAACATGTGGAATATCTGCCAATTTTGGTCTGGGAATTGATACTAGGGTTCATACACATTTGAGATCAAGCCGATCAGGGAATATGCGTTGCCCTCCCAGGGTCGGCAGAGGAAGGATTTAAATTTGCAGTGATTAATATCAATCTCACAGAAATACTAGATGAGGCATTCAAAAATCAAAATGTATCAAATCCAGACCCCACATGGGAAGACACTACAGGCATCTTGTATCAAATCCCGAACAACTCTACATGGGAAAACCTACGGAATGGTTGTGAAATGTCTTGTTGTGAAATGTTGAGCACCAGTGTCATTAATTGCACTATATGTTATTGCTAAAAGAGCAGGGGGTATGTGGAATGTTAAACCTTACTGATGGACAATGCTGTCTCACCATATACAACGCAACTACTACCCTAGAAGAAGCAAGAAAGAAGATGAGAGAGGTGTTGGAGCAGACTGGAGGACTTTTCCAGGCAATGCGGCCGAAGGATCGGTTTTAATGGCTGGGAACCCGGATCTTTTTTCACCTCTCTCCTAAATTCACTGGGACTTACAGGTTGGGGCAAGTGGCTTTTAAATATTGTTATAGTGCTGGGCTGTGGGTTCTTGTTCTGGATGATCGGCCTTGCAATTGTAAAATGTATGATCTCGGGACCTTTACCTTCCCTATCCTCTCTCTCTCCTATCTGTTATGTGAGAATCACCACCCTGGACGAAGATTATACAATGTTTGAGCCACAGGGTGGTGTGAGAGACTGAAAGAGTTAATGTCTCAAACATTGTGGCAGGACAGTTTGGGGTCTGCATAGAGGCAAGTTAAGGTCCCCATAGCAACAAATTGGGGTCTGCATAGCACCACAGGTGAGAAGCCAATTGGCGATTGGTGTGGACTCAGAGGATGTGCAGTTCCACTTTCTGATGTGCCTAGCAACTTGCCCTGTATAAACAGAGGTCATACAGAGTTCATTTGGGGAAGAGGCTGTTGTTGCACTTTCCTGGTTCAGGTTGCCTATAGTTACGCTTTCCAAGTTCAGGTTGTTTCTTTGCCATCAATAAAGTGCTTAATTGATCGTTTGGTGTCGTTTCACCTTAATTTAGCCCAAGGGAATCACAGAACCGCCATGATCCTCCCTGGACAGTCCAGTTTGGATTGTGACAGGCTGGAAGCCCTGACCACTCAGTACCAATAGACTCAAGGCTCAAATGGATTTTGCCCATTTGCTTTCATCAAATGCCATGAAGAATTCAATGGCAGTCTCCAAATTTCCATCAAATCAAATTTGGTTTTCAACTCAGCACATCAAACACCTGTACCTGGAAAATTACCCTTGTGCTGCCAAGGAGGAGACCTGGAAGAGGCAGGACAGGTAAGAGAGAGTGTCATCTCCCAGACCATGTCTGGGAAGGCCAAGACATGGTTATGATCTGTTCCAACTAAGAGATGCCTCCCATAGGCAAACCCATTTGTCTTTTAGATACATGAATGAAGACAAGGCCTACTTCTCTCTTTCAATGTGTAACCTTTACAGTCTTCTTGGTGCAACACTCAACTTAGACCATATAATGCTACAAAGTCTGCACTGACCCTCCCATGTGAGAGGCTGCTTAGCTGTTCACATGCTGGAGCTCAGGACTGTGACCTCTATTTGTCTGTTTGTTTGTTTGTTTGCTTCTCAAAACTTTCACATTTATCATCATTGTCTGGGAGCACAGTTTGCCTTTGCATAAATCTCCACACATAGGACTTCACTGCAAGGACTCTAGTCCTCCACTGCCAGCATGAAGAGCTTTGTACGCTGCATGAAAAGGAGCTCACGTGTTTAAAGACCCTTACAGGCCAAGATATACTCAAAGAGATTTTAATTAGAATTGTAGTTATTAACAGAATCACTATTTATTAACTAATAAACAGGCACAGTATCTCTATATTGTCCTTTATATTATTGGAGTCCTGTTACATTTTTTTCCAAATCTTCAACCAAGAGACCAAATTTGAAAATTATTTAACATCTGAAGTACAGGCATTGATAAGGTTGATGCTAGCACCACAGCTTCCTTATGGAGGGTAAGACATCATCAAGGGGTAGAAATCCTCAGATTTTAAGAGCAGAGCCTAAATACTAAGTGAAGGAGTTGGGAAGAAATTCTCCTTGCAGGTAGGTTATTGCAGAGATGTTGAAGGGTCTTGGCCGTTGGGCTGAGTTGGTGGGGAGAGTACATGGGACAGTTAGTCTAATGCCATCATCTAGTGACCAAAGGGACCAGGGCAGGCTCTGGAGGCACCAGGAGCTTCTCCATCAGCCTTTCTGGGCACAGCATGGACCTTTACTTGTTTTGGCAGCAGTGTATTGCACTAAGCCAATGTAATTTTACCTCAAGCTCCAACATGTTCTTGACACACTGAGCTACCATCTGTAGAGCCTGCTTCTCTGACAGTGAAGCTGGTTTCAGATGATGACTGGTATCAGTCATGTTTGAGGAAAAGAAAGCTAGTTGCTGGTTGAAAGCCAACCCTCATAAGCAGCCTCAGGATCCCGGAGGTGAGGAGACAATCCCAAAGAGCACCAGCATCTACCCATGCTGTGTATGCATGCTTTCCGTTCAGCAGAATAAAGTTGGAGATGCAAATCAAGGAGCCATCTTCTGAGAAGATGGAGACCTCTGTGCTGAAGCAGGATTCAGGACAGTCTGGGGCCAGACTAAAGAAAACAAGGTTGCTGCCTTGTCTGCAGCAAAAGAGTAGGTTTATGGCATGAACAGCATTTCAAGCACTGTGTTTTCTCCATGCCTCCTTTTCTTCAGTGCTGCTTTCCATTGATTGAGGGGAAGAAAAGAACATAACTGGACAGAAAACCTCCTTTGCCTTTGTCTTTACACTGTCCAAACCACATTGCAACATACACAAGGGGATGCCTTTTTCTGCTGGGGTTTGCTTGCAGAGCACTGTCTACAGTCACCAAGCTCTTACTGTAATAAATACGAAGTGCATTTTGCATTTCCCAACTCTAAATTAAGTTTAAACCGTTGGACAAGAGTCTAGGACAGTTTCCAAGTACATGCAACCAAAAGCCAAATTGGATGCATTTCATACACCATTAGTCTCCTCCTCCAGTCATGTTTATAACACAGGAATATCAGTTGTCTCTATACGATAATCAAATTACAAAAACATGGGCAACATGCTGGGAATTTATTGTTCAAATCTTCTGAGACACGGCTGTGAGTTCCACAGNACATGCAACCAAAAGCCAAATTGGATGCATTTCATACACCATTAGTCTCCTCCTCCAGTCATGTTTATAACACAGGAATATCAGTTGTCTCTATACGATAATCAAATTACAAAAACATGGGCAACATGCTGGGAATTTATTGTTCAAATCTTCTGAGACACGGCTGTGAGTTCCACAGATGTTGGTGCTCATGATCCATTTGTCTCAGTACAATTTTTCAGAAACTGAGAAACACTAACCTTTGCACATTGTTTTCCTTTGCACACAAACAAGTTTTCTTTATTGAGGGCCATGGGTTTGCTCCCCCAAAAATCAAGTTTGTATAGTTTTCAGACATCTGGAAAAACAGGTACTCAGAAACCGGAAATTGTGGTACTGAAGAACAACTCATGTCTCTCTTCCCTCTGTTATTTCTCAGAATTCATGATGAAAGTTAAGCCGTAAACTCCTCTGATTCAGGAAAACCAAACTCTGCTTCTTTTGTTACTGAAATCAGAAAAGGGAAATGTGCTCTAAAAGTACTCATGGACTTAATGTTCCACTGAAACTAACAGTTAAGTACCTTCTGATCTGCTGTGAGAGCTGAGCCCTGGGAGCTCAGGAGGAGTTGAACAAAAGGAACCTGTTAAAAGTCAAATTCCTGGTGAGAGAAGGTGTGACAAGCACAGAGGGGAAATACAGAGGGACCTCCCTGCCTCTGGTGAATCCTTAGGTCAGCTTGAGCTGTCCTCTTTAACCTCACACAGGGGCTTTGGAAACTCCTCTGCTTTCAATGCACCCATGCCAGGGGAGGTTGAAAGACCTGGCTTGGAGCTGGGCTGTGCTGTTCTTCATGATGGAGAGGGATACATGTAAATGACAATTTAAATGCTGGCAAAACGCACAAGCTTGTCTGTGTGTCCTCTCCCAAGCCCTCTACCTGCTTCTCCAGCCCCTGTTACCCTGGTTCCTAACTCCACACCCCCAAAGCAGGGACTCTCCCCCACCAAACATCCTCCCATTTCCCACCCCCTGCCATCTCCACACACTCTGGGTCCCTGGTCCATGTTCCTGCCTCACACAGTCAGCTGATACATGCTAAATATAGAGGGCAAACACTCCGTAGGCTGCACATACTCAGCCCCAAGCAACTGTGATGCTACGTCTGCATTAGGCTGTTCGTGTAGCTGGTACAACTTTTTCTTTTTTCTTTTTTTCTCTTTTTTTTTAAGTTCTTGATGTTAGTTAAGGTTATATAGAAACAATAGGGACTTTTGTCTTAAGAGACCATCCGAAAACAACCTCATCCTCTCAGAAAGATGAGCAAGGAGTGGAAATATTTTTTAAAAATCCCCTAAAGGAGAACTGAAAAGAAAACGAGACCAGGCTTTTCTGGGATTCCCAGGTAAATGACAAAGCTGTACTGCTGCGCACAGCGAGCCTTTCCAAAGTGGTTAATCACACTGAAATCTTTGAGTCAGAAATCAAGACCAGGACTAGCATCTGGATTTTGTCTCCTCCAAAATGAGCAGGAATGCTCAATCAGAGAACAAACGGAGCCAAACAGATCCCACCTTC
>VYZW01026728.1:4035-14076 GCA_013401315.1 Balaeniceps rex
TTTTTTTATTTTCTCTTACTATATTTTGAAACATGAATGGGAAAAATCTGTGAGGAATTCTATCCCATATGTTGCTAACTTCAAGTATAAATTGACATAGAAATAGTCCTTCATAGAAATCTCTCTACCTGAGACACAAATTTTAGAATAAATATATTACACAAGTACCTTTATACAATCACACATATGTACACGTGTGTGCATGTATAATGTATATATAATGTATATATGCATTATATATATTTATATATATGCACATAGATATGCATTTTTGCTCTTTCTCCCATTTTCTCCTTTTTAACTCTCTAGGCAGATGAAGAAACATACATGTTCTATTTAATTGCTGTATAACTGAACATTATGAAGTGCTATTTGCTTACTCTTCATCTGGAAGGATATACTCTGATTTCAGTAACTAACCAAGGGGTCTGACTCCAACTAAGCTCTCTGCAGGCTGTGATGAGCAAAAGCCAAATTCAACTGCAGTTTCTCTATGGAGAAGAAGCAAAGAAAGAAAGAAAGAATATTCTAAGTTGTTTCTGCCTAATTTGGTTAATGTCTTCCTTGTGGTGTATATCAGATCTGTACGGAGAGAGCAAAATAAAATCATTCCTCAGGCAACTGGGATGGGTTGTTGTTACTCTGACTGATCAATCCATATTGCTGAAGGGAGCAGGGAAAATGGGATTATAATCAAATAACCTTGTTCCTTATAAATGAAAGTGTTAATTAGCATTTTAATTGCAGGCCTTGTGCACTGTGAGTGGTATGTTATATTTTTCTCAGTAGCACAGCACTGTTTTATTTTGAAGTGCCCAATAAGTTAACATTAAATTTAATGACTTACTCTTCTCATTATGCTCATTAGTACATGAAAAAAATGAACAAAAGATATGGATAGCTCAGGGCAAAACACATTCTCCCCTCTTGTGGAATGGCAAACTTCTCATACATTTCACATACATACTGTGAGAACTGAGCAACTATTCCAGCCTTTAGGTGAAACTCAGTGTCTTCTTTCTTTACCTGACAGTCCTATGATTTTCCAGAGAGCATCTAATTAATCTCTGAAAGACATCCTCTCAGAAGTCTGACTCCCATCAAACACAGTCAAAAGAACACAGTTCAATGTACCTATCCTTTAAGTTGTACATCTAATCATGGCCTTCCAGGTGAGGATCTCCACTGAGAAATTATTCCAAACAAGACTAACACAAATCAACCACAAAGGGTGGTTTTGTTTTATTTTGCTTTATTTCCCCCTCAGCTTCTGAGATCTTAGAATAGAAATGCAAACAGTATAGACAAAAAGGACAGAATGTCTTCTCACAACCACCAAGGTCATGTTGCTGAAAGGGGCTTGGGGCCCTTTACAGTAAAAAATCTAATTATCTGCAAGGTAAAAACTAAAGTTATTATCAAAGAAAACATTTCTAAATCCATTCGCCTTAGTAGGCTTTGGTGTATAAGTAAGGCTTCTGTCTCCATTCATTGAGATATAACTCAGTCTTAGCTTGAGAGTTGGCACGTATTTCAAGTAATGTAGCAGCACTCCCTTCCCACAAACATATTAGATTACAGTCAAATGAATCTATACAACCCATGAATGATGAAGATAAACAAAGGTAAACCTTGTCTTACTGTGATTGCAGTGAACTTCACTGTACTGACCCCATACTAATAACTATGGAATAAGTTTGTGAAAGAGAAGTAATTGGAATTCGCGGGGGCTCTTAGGCTGTTGGATGGTTCAGTAACCTTGGCATTAATTTATAAATTGCTTTTGCTTTCAAAATACCATGTATAGAAGAGAGACTATTCAAGTAGCTTAGGGAATACAGCTACTTTCACCACCACTCTTTATTTAAAAATATCTGTCCTTGCTGTGTTGAGGACCTGACATTAATGTTAGTAAAGATCTATCTGAGAAAGGACAACAAGGATGAACCCTGTTATATAATTGTGAGCCAACAGATGTGTTAATTTATTTTTTCAGAAAGTAAATTTCTATTAGACTATAGCAACCTTTTTATTCAACCCCTTCAGACTGTGCAATAAGAAACTAATTTCTTATTAGAAAATTAAAAGAAAAGATATCTCATAGTTACTTACATGTTACAGCCAGAAACAAAAAAAAGAAACTTGTATGGAAAAGCACTGATTCTAACAAAGAAGAGTTTGGAAAAGACATCAAGGAAGGAGTCAATCCATGTGACGTCAACTGCAGATGCAGCTTCTCTGGAAACATTGTTTACTTAACGAAAAGTCTCTGTCCATTAGTAGAAAAACCACAAAAGAACATAATTTAGGGAGTAAAAGTAGAAAGAATGGAGAAATAGGCTGGAAAGAACCTCTGCAGATCATCTGGCCAACCTTGTTTGAGTAAAATTCAGTGTTAGATCAGGTTACTTAAAGCCTTGTCCAGTCAAGATTTATATTGCAAGATTTCCATAGGTCCCTTCTAGACTAGGACTTCCCTGAACTTTTCTGTCGTTCTATGAAAAAAGCAATTTTCTGTATCTTTTACCACTGTGTTCTCCATCCTACTGAGCTTTGGCCTAGTTACTTTAGTCTTCCTTTTTTGGCAATGTATTTACAGATGTCCTTCTTGCAGTCTCTCACATCCCATACAAAACTTAACTCCATCCCTGTACACCCAAGTAAAGTCTCTGTGTTCCTCTCAGGTGGTGCATCTAAGACTTCACCTTCTATGTACTCCTTTTTCACATCTGAGCTCAGTCAGGAATTCCCTGTTCAGCCCACTTTCTGCTACTCCTGCTCAACTTCTGCATATCAGAATGGTCCCTTTCTGTGCTCTGAGGAGGCTGTCCAGGAAGGTTTCCTATGTCCTTTCACCCTGCAGGCAGGCTCCCATGGGATTCCAACAACTGGTTCCCTGGAAAAACAGAATTCAGCTCTCCTGAAGTTGGGGATTGTAATTCTACTTGCCCTCCTCATTTCTCTCACGGTCTTAAATTCATCCACCTTGTTGTAGCTGACGTTGCTGCAGCTGAGGCTGTTAGTGGCTATTCCTAACCATCAGAACTCTTGTCTTAGTCATCTCACTGTGTTCCTGTATCAAGAAACTGTAATCAGCACACTCCAGATGTCTATCACTTTGCTTGCACCCAACCATTTTGCTCACCCAGTAAATGTCAAAGTGCTTCAAGTGTCTTGTGAGTGCCAGGGCCTGTAATTGTGAGGCTTACACTGGTTGTCGAAAACCAACTTTCTCCTCTTTTTTGGAGGGACCTGACAGTATTTCACTGATACTGGTCTGTCCTCTAATTTCGATCCATAAGCCATTTATCAGCTCACAACCTTTACTAGAACAAAGATCCTTGCTTTCAGATTGCTTTTCTGTCTAAGATACAACCTTTACTTCCCCGCTTTTCTGCCACCTGTATCCATCCATGCAGCATTTCAGTTATTTGAGCTCTATTACCATGTCTCTTTGATCCTAGAAGGATTGTAGCTGCTGTGGGACTGGCTGGAATATGTGGATCAGACTCAGCTGGCCTGTATGCCTACCCTGATGGAAACCATTCCTTCCCAGCTGTCTCCAGGGCACTGCATGTTTTCTGTAAGTGCACATCTGCAGCAGAAAGTCTTTCTCGTCTAGCCAGAAGTAACAAGTTTCCAGCCTCTGCCTGCCCACACATAGACGTTTACCATCTCTCTTTCCACGCAATGTTCTGGAAGTTCATAAACTGTAAATAAAGGCAAACATTCTGGCTGTAATCAAACAGGATATTTAAAGTAGCTAAGAAATTTAATATGCATCTGTAATTTGAAGCTGCAGGCCAATAAGACAAGCAAAAAGAAATACAAAATAATCATATCCACAAAAAGCAAAATAATTTGAGAAGGTTGAGTAGACCATACAGAATAAACGCCGCAGGATGTTATCCCATAATACCACATGTACACTAGATGGGGGATTACTTAAAGGGTGAAATCAGTGGATTTTGTTACTGAAATAATGAGATTAATATACCTGTAATAGCTGGCAATAGAAAGAAACTTCTGATTAAACAAGAATATATACTTGTCATATATGAACACTAATTGAAATGCACGTAGATAAATATATGTGATATGCAATGAACATTGTGAAATGCTGCATGTAAGTTCCCATCCAGTTGCATTATTAGTATGAGTCTAATATGTGGCTGGGGCAACCCTCCTGTCAAATCACAGGATTCAGAAAGAACCCTGTTGCCTTCTAAACCCCTTCTCGGAGAGGAGTCTAGGTGTGGCTAGGTCCAGTCTTAGTCCCAGGCTTGGTCAACAGTTTATGTCTAAAGGATTGTGTGTATAGCCACTTATCAGTTAACATTTGCCTGTCACAGCCCTCTCAAGGACTTTCACTGAAACAGCTTCTCAAAGTTGAAAAGATAGATAGTTTATTAAGGCAACAGATATAACAAATCCAGAATTGCCACTGATAAATACACTAACTGCAGAAAATCGAGCTCGAGTCATTAGTTCAGCTCTTGTGTTAACAATGCTTTACTGGGTAACACCTGATATAGTTGGAGGCACAAATCTTACCAAGGAGGTGTCCCTGTTTGGGAAGCTGAGAAGTCCTGGCCCATCTTGTGGTAGTTGGGGTTCTCATCCTCAAAGTGAAGGATGCTAAATGACAGATTCATACTCTTGGTGAGGTGGGACTAAGTCAATTATCATGTGCCAATTGGTTCTTAGCAAGGGTCGTAAATTCTGGAAGGTTGTTGGAGCCCAATGGGCCAGTAGGGGGTGGGGAATTTGGTACAGCCTGTGAGGAACGAAACAGCTGAACATTTGTCTCAAAGTTTGCCAACAGGGAGATAACAGAATCTTGCAGGAGATTGTGCAAGATGTTATCTGCTCACAGGATTGCAAGGACGATCACCAGGAGCCTCCAGGAACCTCCCGTTTGATGTAGATAACAGGATATGGGAGAGGCTCAGAGACGTGCCATTGCCCTGGGTTGTGCAAGCTGGAATTCTTTCCTCACGCATGCATCCTATAAAAGACCACTGCCCCAGACCCTGTGGGGGAGATCCTACTTCTGACACTACCACCGAAGACCCCGTTGGTGATCCCCTACCACGGAGATCCCCCACCACTGAAGACCCCAGAAGCACGGACCCCTGGCATGCCACGGATCTATGGTGGTGAATAGTTGTGCTTTCCTATCCCGAACTCTTGCTTTATCTTCCACGTTTTCTTCCTTCCTTTCTTTCCTATCGCTGTTTCTCTCTTCGTGAGTGGTTTAATAAACAGGTGGACTCATGACATCTGACCTCATCTGTGTCTTAATCTCGCTCGAAGGGATCGAACTTGAAATGAGAGGTTGGTCTAGCCGCCCCTAGCGTCCCAAACTCGTCTGAGGTTGGTTAGAATGCAAGGGGGCCTTTCTCTCAACCAAATCAGATCATAACACAGCCATACTAGGGCTCTTTGTAGCTTTGCTTAAGCAACATCGAGCTGTGAGGCCTTCACCTCATGCCAGGCGTCACTCAGTCCACGTTGCAAGATAAGCAGCTCAAGTCAAAACCCCACCACCTCCTGCTGATTCATGGTGACCTCCTTATGACCCTATATTTCGCATCAAGAATTCCAGACAAGTCCAATGTCCCACACATCCCTAAGAGGAATTCTCTCCTTCTTGGGAATTATGACTGAAGAAACATGGTCCTTTAGATGAAAGGGAGAAGGAATTGAGAAGAAAAAAATTTTGCTTTGTCAAACTATTTAGTTTGACAAATTCAAATGTACCAATTTGATTTGATTTTCAAACTAGTTAATTTTGATTGGAATTAAAACAGTACTGTTATGCATTGAGGCACGAATGTCTACTTACAAAGAAACTCATAACATAGAGTCTGGTGAGCACAAAGTCAAATAATTACAGTCTTCTGATATACGTGATTGGAGAATGATCTACATAACTGTCTGCATAATGAAAGATTGGAATGCTGATATAACACTCCAATTTTATTTTTAATTTCCTTTTATTTCTTTCTTCAGGAAAGAAGGAGCTTACTAGCAGGAGAGCTATGAATATTTTAAAAATGATAATCAGCAATTAAAAGATCATAGTTATGATTCAGTGTTAACAACTCTATGGGTTAAAAAAACCCAGACAGTATCCCATCCTTCTCCAGGTGCAATATTTTTTTTTCAGTCAATTGACTGTAGAAATCGCATAAACCTCTGTTGTACCTAAAAGAGTGGGGAACTTCTATTTCTATGATAAACATTAAACAGTCTTACTAATACCACAGGATGCTTCCTACCATCAATTGGACTGTATGCTTTTGGGGTATTGTCTTCATTTGTGTTTAAATTACAATTAATTTATAAAGAAAATACACTCATTTTATTGTTGAAACCTATCTTACATATACATAACAGTATACACACGCACACATATAAAATTTAAATTCCCTTCACTGGGTTACAAACATTATATATATTTAAGACAGTCACAGAAATCAGTTTTATACACATATAAACCCTGCAAGAATAAGAACAAAAAATAGTAATTAAAAATAAGACATCTTTGCAAATCAACCTTCAGTTTACCCAAGAAAATAGAGAACACTGTTTATAATATGATTTATAATTAATTTCTGCATTCATAACAGTAGATTGCTATACAGTGCATCTGCAGCAATTATAAATATTTTCTCACTTTTAATCTCCAGTGGAAACCCAAAGAATTTTTTGTTATTTTCTAATCAGAGTTATTAATTTCTCATCAATGAGACGAACACAGAGGGGAAAAAAATGTTATTCATTTTTTAAGGAGGTATTCCCACATTCCTTTTTTTTCCTACCTTCTCTGAAACATTAAAATATAACATTTGTTGCAGAAGTTAACATTCACAAAGCTTTGTGAAAAAAAAGAGCAAAATTCAATGTTTACATCTCTCATGTAAATTTACAGATTGCAAACATTGAAAAGTTAAATCCAATTCTTTTTTTCCTAGAAAAAATCTGACCTGCTTTAATAGGACAGTTTTTCTTGAATCATTAATAACTTCAAACTATATCTCATGTATAGGGAAGAAAGTCACATATTCCAAAATGTTTTCATTTATTTAGTTAGTTACAATTTAAACAATTTTGTTAAATCATCAACAAAAAAAGTTACTCCAATTGTAATTTTAAAAAGTTTAACTATTCTTCCATGTTTATTGAACACTTATTTGGTGAACTGACAGATTCAGTCACAAGATCTCATTGACAAAAGAATGTAAAAGGAGTTTCTATGTCTTATAATGATGCATATGGAAAGACACAAAGAACAACACTGACATTATTTAGGTCGAGGGAGGTGATTCTGCCCCTCTACTCTGCTCTGGTGAGACCCCACCTGGAGTACTGCGTCCAGCTCTGGAGCCCTCAGCACAAGAAGGACATGGAGCTGTTGGAGCGGGTCCAGAAGAGGGCCACAAAAATGATCCGAGGGCTGGAACACCTCTCCTAGGAGGACAGGCTGAGAGAGTTGGGGTTGTTCAGCCTGGAGAAGAGAAGGCTGCGGGGAGACCTTCTTGCGGCCTTTCAGTACTTAAAGGGGGCCTATAGGAAAGATGGGGACAGTCTTTTTAGCAAGGCCTGTTGTGACAGGACAAGGCGTAATGGTTTTAAACTAAAGGAGGGTACATGTAGGCTAGATAGAAGGAAGAAATTTTTTACAATGAGGGTGGTGAAGCACTAGAATAGGTTGCCCAGAGAGGTGGTGGAGGCCCCATCCCTAGAAACCTTGAAGGTCATGTTGGATGGGGCTCTGAGCAACCTGATCTAGTTGACGATGTCCCTGCTCACTGTAGGGTGGTTGGACTAGATGACCTCTAAAGGTCCCTTCCAACCCAAAGCATTCTATGATTCTATGATTAACAGTAGTATAGCTAATGATTTTTTTTTGGATAGGGGAAGTCTGGAATACCAAACCCCTTATTGACCTATCACCTAGAATTTTAATAAAAACAGTATTGCTAACCACATAACATAAAATGTAATGTTTTCATCTCAGATAAACTGCCATAATTTAAAACCAAAGCAAATTAGCAGTAGAAAAGGTCGGTATAAGCAACATGGGGTGTTTGCAATTGGGAAAATAAGATTTCAATTGTATTGCTAGATTTCATCAGCTAATATTCAAATCTGTTTGAAAATAGGTTCACTCCTTGAAGTAAAACAACAAACAAACAAGCAAACAAACAAAAAAAGAAGCAGGAATTTATTTCCAAACTGTAGCAATTCTTTCTACATCAGTTCAAACTAAAGAAAAATATTGCTTTTTTTGCTTCTGAATCTCACTTGTAATCTTGCTAATTTTCATCAAGTTTTTTTAATACCCATTGCTATTTATTTCCCTTTTAGAACATTAAAATATGTTTTCTTCTTGTACAATCTTACATTTGTATATCTTTGACTTATTTCTATTCTTTTTATTTTTTATCCTATGGAAATATAACCACAGCCTTCTATGGAGGTGGGGATGTGTGTGATCAGCTCAATCAGAGTTCAGTCTGATTGTGTATCTTCATTCTTAATGCTGGAATGCAAACATGTGTGCAAAACTTGGTGAGGAGCAGGTACAAAGCAATTCTGTAATGAATTGCATGTTGGACGTCAACATGAATATATGCCTAGAAATGCCAAAGAAAAAATATAACCCAAAATAAAAAATATAACCACTATATTAATGAATAAATGGAAGTCAGGCTTGCAAAATGTATCGAGTGATTCTTTCACCTTGCTAATCCCTGGTTAGGTTTTTGATGGAGGTTGATTTCTGGTACCATAAACAGGAATAAGTCAAAAAAAGATAACAGAAGGCCAGTAACCATGCCATAAAACAAAACAGTGAAATACATGGGCACATCTAGTTTGAAGGGATGCCCATCTTCAAATATGTAACAGGCTGATTTGAACAGAAAGGAAATAGTCTTTTTTCTGTGTAACAAGATGATCAGGGCAAGAAGTAGCTGGTTTAACTCATAGCAATGAAGATCCAAGTTAGACACTAGAAAAACTAAAAAAAAAACAAACAAAAAACCCCAAACCTCATTAGAGTGTATTGCCTGAAGAAGGCATATTATCTCCTGGAGGTCTTGAAGGGCAGGTCAGCCAGAAATCAGCCATCAGTGGCAAAAAAATCTTCTACAGCTTCGTCATCAGGAATGACTCTTCCAAGTCTCTTTCAGCCCTATGTGTTGGGCTCTGAGCATGTTATGACCTTGGGGCCAGATCAGATCTCAACCATCCCATCACCATGGCTTTTCTGGATAGTTCTAGGGCTCTGGGCTGGCCCTTGTCACCATCTCCATCCCAGTCCTGTTTCCTTGCTGAGTGCTGCAGAACAGAGCTCTGCTCAAGGGAGGGCATGACATTGCTGGACCCATGGTCACTCTATGCTCCCTGCTTCCTCCTGTGGGACAGCCAGACCTCATGGCACCCTGGCTTAGTAGTTAAATGATACAACCACAAAAATGGAGAAATGTTCCTATGGATTTGGAAATGTCTCATCAGTAAATATATTTTTTTTCGCTACTGATCATAAAGAAGGACTTGGCATCTTTCAGGTGGATGGAGAACTCTCAGGTGTCAAACAGCTGTCAGTTTTTTAGTTTCTGAAGACCACAGGCTGAAGATTAAATGATCTGGAGGTTTACTTTGACTATTACCAGAAAAAGCTAACAGCATAACTTCCAGAAAAATGTCACTCCTAATTATTCTACTTTGTGAAGAGTCAGAAACCAGTACAAAATTTCATAAAGATCTTATAAAGATGTTTATTCTGATACAGCATCCATTAACAATCCTTGCAAATGACTATGTATAAAATGTATAAAATACATTGCCCTTCACTGCTAGCTATTCAGATGAGAATGCCTGTTATTTAGTGTCCAGGGATCCCACATTCCCACATCAGCTCCATTCCCACATCAGCTATTTGAGAAGAAAGCAAACTGCTGGCTAGGGCCTTCCTCATATGTCATGTTATTTATGTCGTGGTTTAGCCCCAGTCGGCAACCAAGCACC
>VYZW01026729.1:0-28661 GCA_013401315.1 Balaeniceps rex
TTTGATACTGTGTTAACGGCTTTAATACTATTAACATACAATTAATTAGATGTCACTAATACCCTATGAACAAAGAACTACAGTGGCTTGGGATTTGGTTTGGGGAGTGAAGGAGAAAAAGAAATACTATACAGCCCTGAGTAATCACCAGTAAGGGGCAAATGCAAACTTACGCACATTAGGCCTCAAGGTTACTAATAAAGTCCACAGCTCCATAGTATGTGCCCATATAGTGATATCTAAAAATATATACTCTGGATTAGGCAGCTGTGAAATTTCTGACAAGATGACTGCAGACTTTTCAATGAACTTAGTTTGTAATGGTAAGTGCATGTGAAATATAAGAAAAGCATTTGTACATTAACATTAACCAATATCCATGGGGCTTGCTTTTGGTACACAGCAGTTCACATGTTTGGGCCTACAACCTTCCCATTTCTTTTCTGTCAGTCTAGAATGTACATACTAATTTTTTGCTAACACACTGTGTTTTATTTATTAAGGTCCTGGGGTTTGGGGTTTTTTTTAATTATTATTTGGCTTTGAAAATTATTATGAAGCTAAAAGATCTTTTTGAAAGTCTAGCTTTCTGTTCTCTTTTAGAGTCTTACTTTTGAAATTGTGCAAATGCATTCCTAATTCTTTTTGTCTGTGTCATACTACATGCATACCATATTGCTTATCCAGTACTAGAAAATCATTAAACATTTCTAAGGACAAAAGTACATTGAATGATACTTAGCAACATAAATTAGAATAACCGAAATAGTAAAATAATTAGATACAAAACAGCATAGTTGCCAACATATATTGGGGCTATTTCAGTACAGCTTGCCATTTATATATAAAGCATACATAAATGGCTATTTTTTATCCTTTTCAACAAGACATATTTTAAAAGGATAGTTAAGAGCATACTAGTTTACCTATTCATGTACAATAGTACACTGGGAAAGGGAGAGGTTTACACATCATTTACCATAGCAGGATACTGTTAAAGGATAAATTCTCCCTCTAAGATGGTGGCAACTATTTTTTCCCTATAGATAAAGTGTTCATGGAAAATTTAAACATCTGATTCAATGCTAGGCATTTTCTTACACACACGTCTATTGCTACAGGAATTTAAAACCCTTGGAGTTGAGTACAAGCTATTCCTATTTGCAACGTAAGGCAAAACATGCTCTGAAATGTACATGTCATTATGGATCCGACCATCCCTGGAACAGTATGATGCTGTAGACTTTATGGATGACCTTAAATAATTATCATTTCTTCCTCTTGTTGGTAATGAATGTTTATAAAGATCAGCTGGACTTCGCCTAAGAGATAAGTGCTGTTCATCACGATACGAGTGCAGAAAGGGATTATCGTCTGAGTGAACAGGATACAGGGACTTGCTCCGCTTACTGTCCTCTAGAGCATGAGTTAAAAGTGAGGCCTTGTTGCTCAACAGTTTGCTTGAGGGAACACTAAACATGCTTGCATATGGACTACTTTGTATAAATTTCTCTCTTTCTTTCAAGCTTATACTACGAGAAGGTCTTCCAATATCAATTTCCCTGGACTTATCAGCGATATTATCAAAAGAATGTTGCCTGCTAATTCTCAACTTATTTTTTTTGTGATATTGTAGAGCATTATTTTGTGACCAACTATGCTCATATATTTCTTCAGGAAGTGATAAGTTCGTTGTGTCCTGCAGCATCTGATCTTCTTCGATATCATAGAGGTTCCCCATCCGCAAGCATGCATCGCATTTATAGGGAGATCTGCTCGAATAGTGACCCGCATAAGTGGGCAAATTGGAAAGACAGCTCCTGCAGTGGGTGGAATTCTGTCTGTATCTATCGTTCATGTCAACTAGGGAAGCATTTTTATCTTTTAAAGTGTAGTGCTTTGCATAAAGTTTATACTGGTCATTATTTGGAAGACTTTCTTCATTATGCAAGGGAGTCCTGTTAGCATGTTCTGCTTTCCTGTAGTTGTCATTGTGATCTTGATAAACGTCAGGAAACTCTATAGTTTCTGGAAGGACAATGTTTTCAATGTACTGAGGTGTGTCCAAGCGGAATCCTGGTTCCTTGTCAGCATCAATCGTGTAGATTTTATCCCGTGGAGAGCTCTGTTTGGTTTTCAGATATGTCAGTTCCACTTCACTACAGTCTTTTGGGTATTTTGATGCTACTGTCCTTTTTTTAAAATTGTCCTTGGTTTTGTGGTGCTTGTTGTTGTTTTCAGGTTCCATATGGCAAGTAGCTCGGCTTGATGTCTCTGATACATCTGAATGGACAATCTCTTCAGGAAGGTATCTTTGGCTTTTCACTGAAAGCTGCCTGTTTTCATCTGACCCATTTTCTCTCTGGGAACCTTGGCTCTGACGTACAGAATCCTGACGTAAAGATTCAACAGATTTCCTCCAAAGCTGCCTGGGTCTGGAGTTCACTTTTGCTTCTGCTGTTACTGCAACCTCTACCGTATTTGGATTGGACTCATTCAGTGTGAGAGGATGCTGACCTTGGAAAACATAGTTGTTAAGATTGTCCTTGTGTCGATTGCCAGGAAGTGTCTGCAGTTCACTCATGTTGTCACCAAAAAGGTTGTCCTTTGTCTGAAAGGATCTGTTATCAGAAAATATCAAGTTTCCCTTATCCATGACCATATCCATAATCAAGGAACCTCTCTGAATAAAATCAGCTGTTCTTTTGGGGGAGTTAATTCTTGAAGGATTGATATTGGTCATATTTTTTGCTGTTCGCAGTAGTTTTAACATGTTGGTTTGGGAATTGGTCAAAGTAAAGTCAGGAGACTTCTTTTTTTCTTCAATGTGTACTCCGTGAATGCAGCTGTAAATACCCTGTAATATGAGTAATATAAAAAAAATTAAATCACTACAGAGAGATTTAAAATACTTCCATTCTCTTTTTTATTAACAATAAAGAACAATTAAGCATTGCTTATCTAATGACTGTAAAGATTAAAAGTACATATCTATTCTTTTAGCATTTCCTTACATTGATATGGGAGAATAATTTCTGCCATATCTGTCGGCCCTGTAAAGGAGAAAAATTGCCAGTATTTTACAAACCAATGGTCTGGGTTGGCCTCCAATGCTTATTCTAGAAAACAAGATTAGAAGGTACCCCAAAAGGTTCCCTAGTCCCATCACAAAATGTGACTAGCCTTCAGTAATGGAAACTCTATTATTTTAAACCAGTGATTAAATTATCCCTCTAAACAAGACTGCAGTCAGGCTATTTTCTTGGAGGTCAAGGTACTCTTCACTTTCACTGAAATAAAAAGGCTTCTAGTGATGGTATTTTAGCTTTTCTGTATCCTATCCTAGTACATATGAAAAAATCCCATCTCTTTCTAAAGCCTGAATTTGAGTTCATTTTAAGCAAAAGGCTCAAGTCCATCTTTTAACTCCAACCTCTTCAGTCATTCATGTGAGCTCAATTGACATTTCTAATCCTGTGAACTTGTAATTCTCAGAAATTTGCCTTTGAAATAGGTACTTTTTTTCCCCAAATTGGTTAGGAGAATTTCACATGTAAAAGGCCCAAAGTGTAAAGTTCAAATGTAAAATGTGGAGATTAAAGTGTATATGCTTTTCTAGACAATCTCCAACAGGGTAGGGCAGAGTATTTTTAACGGAATTCCAATGCAGTCCCATTTACTCAAAAGGGTAATTTCAGCACATTTTAAAGCAATTAGGCATTTTACTATCATTTTCAATTTTCCTCAGCTATATAAAAAAAATCCAGCAAAGTCAATTACCTAATGAAAGTACTACGTGTTTAAAAAAAAAAAAGAAAAAACCCAACTCATTTGTCAAAAATACAAGAACAAACACATATTTCCCTTATTTTACTACAAGTATCAGTTATTTGGATATGTAAATTTACTTTGGGTTTGGTAAAGTTATCTTTAAAACCTGTCTTAGTGTCTAACCAAACATAAACGACACTTGTGTTTGACCTTTTCTCATACGGTTTATTCAAGTTTGCTATCAAGAAAAGCTTATAAAAAGTATTCCAGTATATTTTTATCTCTTAAAATCCACTTGTTTAAGAAATATACAAAATTGAGAGCTAATGTCTGTCATCAATTTAGTGCTTGTTTTGTTTGGATTTTTTTGTGGAAATTAATCCATTTCCTGTATCTGAGCAGCTCACCATTTCTTCATCAAAATTTCCCATAAATGTATCAGTTTCCAGCATTTGATTACTGATTATCCTGGCATATGATAATTCATATCCTGGAATAATCCAGTGGACAAAAGACTTCCCATAGAGTGCAAGCACATCCTAAGCCCATTGACCACTCTACAGCCCACACTGATGCTCTAACATGTATTTCAAATGTCCAAGTGGGAATAAAAGGAAAGACAATCTTTTAGAGAGGTAGCGCTTATTCTGTCTGTTGCCTGAAGGGGGAAAATGAAAGTAATACTAACCCTGCTGATTGAGAACAACAATCCTGGCCTATCTGAGCAGACTCCAGTGAAGCAGAATCTAAGTTTCCAGTAAAATAAGTGCTCCCAGACAAAGGTTATCAAACTGAGTGCCATGGCTGCTGCAAGCATGTAAAACACTCCTGCCATGTTGTCAATGTCCAGCTGGCTGCTCATGACTTCATTCTTCTCGTTGTGGCAAATACCAGTCAGCCACAGGGTTTCTAACTCTTCCATTTCCCCTAGAGAGAGCAAGGAGTCAAACAAGTTAGAATGCAAAAATCACTGCTCACAGTATTTGAAAGTCTTTGCAAGTTTAAAAATACAGCACCATTTAATGCTTCATTTGTGGAGCACTTTAGTCTTATCTACTCAGGATTTGCAAATATAGCAGATTTCAGCTCACAGCACCCTAGTTTCAGATGTCCTCAGATTTCATAAATTACGTGGGAAGATGACTGCTCTAGAAAGTAGGATCTGTGATTTGGGTAAAACTTTATTCTGCTTGCTCTAACTAGTATCACTTGTTACAGAGAGTGGTACCAGAGGGTTCCCATCCCAGGGGATTCTTCTGCCCCATCCACGAGAGCTGCATTTGGTGCACACTCAGACCCAGAAGGCTCCTCCCATCCCAGTCCAAGAGGTGCCACCGGTGCTGCTCTGTCTGCAGGTCCAGCTGGTAGCAAGCCCTTGTGTGTACTGCAGAGGTGCTGGTGCACACACAGACAGCAGTGTCATTAGCAGCATCCACATAGCACTCACAAACACAAATAAAGACGGCCTGATCCTCCTACTCCTGCCCACCGATGAGGACTGAAGTTTGCTAGTGAAACACGCACACACCGTCACTCGTGTGCTTCACAAACACACCAGTATTTACAGACCCCTCAAACTCTGGCATGGGCTAAGTCTGTGCAATATCTGTGCCCAGACCCTATGTGCTCCTTACCCAGGCACCGGCTTGGACCTCAGGGCTTTCCAGAACTCCCCTAACAAATCACATCTGCCCCCACACTCATAAACACTGAACAGAAAGCAAGATCACATCAAAACCAGGTAGGAACTGAGTTTAGTAAAGAGATGGGACAGGCTGTAGCGATCAGACACAGGGCTCAGTCAGACAAGCATCCTGACACACAACCAGACCCTTTTATGCCCCCTCTGCTCCGTTTTCCTACACTTGTTCCTCTCTGATCCACTCTGACCCCTCCATTTGGCCCTTCCTTTGAACATCGCAAAATAAATTTCACTTGTTCTCACAGTCCCTTTAAACATGCCATAAGAAGTTTGTTCTTCCCTGTGAGACCCATGATAACCTTGTTTCCCCTTTTCATATAAGTTGCAATGTTCTGGCTGAACCTCTCCTGACATGTCTGGTCTCTGCTATCGTCTCTGGTATCTCTTGTTCCATAGGGGTTGGGTATCTGGGGATTTGATTTATTATTGTTCTTGTCTCTTGTTTTATTTTTTATGTTGAAAAGCCACTAACCAGATAACCTTCCAATCCACATATCTACAGATCCTTTGCATCCACATATCCCTTCCATATTTTTATGCCAGCCTCCCAGCCCAAAAAGATGTTTTTGAATGTTGAAAGACAGACCATCCAAACAACAAAGATTAAATGGCAAGTTTAAAAATTCAGCATGAGCAGTAGCAACCAGGTCCAGCAGCTGGCTGCCCCTAGATGCTGCACTGGGCTATTGCTGCCGTAGTCATTAGTCACATTTCCTCTCATAGTTGGCTGCATTTCAGTAATAGGTGAACTGATTCGGAGATGCAGATCCGCTTTCTGATCTACAAGCGCTTTAGAAAGAAAAGACATTATTTATCAAATCTTTCTGGTTTTCTTCCCCATAATACTTTTATTTATGGCAAAGCAATGACAACCACCAACACTGGACGTAAAATCACCCAAAGCATTATGTCTGAAAGTTACAGTAATGTTATATTGGAAATGGAAAGCTTGACTAGCTTTACCCGAACAGCACATGCAGCAAGTGAGAAAAAATAGTTGCATATGATACAGTATTAACAAAGTCTATTGTGTTTCATATACCACCTGCTTTTCTATAGAAAATAACTGTCACTTAATACCTGGATACTTGCAGGAATACAGTATGCCCCTTTTCCTGTTTAATTTTCTTTTTTTTAATTTTTATTGTAACTAGCAGTATCTTTCAAATACAGTTCTTCTCCTGGCTTTCTGTCTCTTTTCGTTTTCTGTTTTCCCCCAGAGGCCTGGGTGATGCAGTAGCCGCAAACCCTTCCCACGTCACGTACTCCCAGCCTTCTCTCTCATGGTGGACACCTCCCTTGGCTCCCTCCTAGCCCTCTGGATCACCCGGCCTTTCTTCTTACAGTCTCCTCTGGCCTTTTGCTGTTGCCACTGCCTGCCTCCTGGGCAGCGGCAAAAAAATAAATGGTATCATTACGTGCCTGAAACAGAGCATTCCTGTTTCTGGTTCTGGCTATGCCACATCCTTACTGCCATTAAAACACTTCATTTACTTAAAGCTAAGGAAGCAGATCTGCTCTCTCCCTCTGTTGCATATTCTTAGACTTAGAATCCGTATTTCACCGATGAGATCTGGCCTCAGATGAAGGACACTATCACTTAGCAGTGGTTGCTACTGCCAACATGGACTGAGGTGTGCCAGAAACTGTAATTGTTCCTGCCAGGATTGTTTTTTATATTGCATGATATACTAATTTTCAAATATTTAGTGTTGTTCTTACTGAAGCATTGCATGTGCATACATGCCTTTTTACTCTCTTGGGGATATAGTCAGCTGAGTAATTCTATTATTATTTTTAATGGCATAAACTTCACTGTTTCTAGAAAATACACCAGGCAATACAGAGGGCCAGAGAGTACAGTATTAGTTGGCTTGGTGTGTTTCCCAATTTAGGATACGGCTTCAGTTTGGGGGAAGAATTCCCATGCTACAGATCCCTAATCCTTACCCAGTGATTAGGGAATACATTTTCAGTATTATAATCCATACATCATTGGATCAGGAAAAAAAAAGCTAGACGCTATAATGACATTTCAGCTACTTTCAAGCTAGACTAGAAGATCAATGACCTGCTGTGCAAGAGCATTTTGCAGGATAGAGTGCCAGGGCACTAGGAAAGCTGCAGCCCACAGATAATTTGGACGTGTGAGTTGGAAGTGGAACACAAGACCATGATGGAGAAATTGCTTCTCATAGAATGTTAAGGAAAAAATGAAGTAGAAAGGATAAGTACTGAGGCACTTTAGCAAAGGCATTTCACAAATGTGTAAGAGAGATTTTTCGGTTCCTAGTTAATTCTGAGTTTAGTTTTGTGCTTGAAGCATGAATTGAACCTCTACATTTGAAAAAGGCAGTGTATCTTCTCCCAAATTACAGTGCTCAATCTTCAAAATACCTAAGAGCATCCCCAAAGAAGAAAGTCAATCCTAATGAATCTTTAAAAGTCTTCTAATCCAGGACATAGGGACAATAAATTATTAATTGTAACAGTATAGATATTGCACACTGTCACTACACAGATAATTGGGGTTCATTATTGCATTTCCATATCTTAGAACATTTGGATTTCTTTTGTTCTGCTAAACCTCAGTGGACTGTTCCCCTCGTCTCTCTTTCAAGTCCTCCCAAAGGTCTATGAATAAAACTCACAGAGGCTATAGAAAAAAGAACCCACGTCCAAAAAGAGAGCAATATTTCTGGTTTGTGCATTAGTAGCCGAAGCTCCGACAATCAGCCCTCATTATGTCCCACAGGAAAATTCACATCTCCCAAGACTGTCAAACATCAATTTGATTTGACTGCTGTGCCCTTTTACAATTCATAACAGAATTCACGAAGGAATTTAAACCTCTTTTTTATTACTGTTTCCTCTGCATTTATTTCCCTTTGGCATGTACATCTAAAGTAACTATTGATAATCCACTAACCTTTCCAAAAACGTCACTACAGAAACCAACCAAGCTTGTTTTGAGTCGAGATAAATGACAGTGCCCTGGCAAGCTACGAAGAACAAAGCATCCCAGAGTCTCGCAGATCCTGGTGCTGCAATATCCCTTCCATTATATCTGACAATGACAGAAATCACTGTTAATTAATACCCAAAAGTAATCCACCATTTTATAGATCGCAAAGCACTGTGAATCATTGGACTGTCATACTTATGAAATGATATTATCTGGGAATGGACAGATTAGGTTGGTAATTCTGGTCTATATATATAAACCAGTTACCACATACCGAATATATTTATATACATGTGTGTATACACACAGAAACACAGACAAAACAGTTACTAATTTAACTGTAATAACACTTCAGCTAAGCTGACCCTATAAAACTGGCAAAAATGTCCAATCTATTTATTGATCTTTCTCCCCATTACATTTTACCCAAGATATTTACAGAAGGCATAACATTTTTATTACAAAATCCTCAGGTATGAGGGATTTTTTAACTGGGGTGTCAATTAATTCCTTACAAAAATCAGCCACTTCCAAACTTGGCCTGGAGCTGGAATTCAACACATTGAACTTTGAGGCTAGTTAAACTTTGGATCAGAAAAAAATATTTAAAAGTATCAAGTCCTTTTGGAGGAATGTTGTTGTCTTTCAAATCCTTTTGGGTGGTCTAGCTTGTGAGGTGAATGTATAGGGTGATCACACCTATAGCAATATACTAGTCTTGGCAATCGAAAGGCCAGTAATTTGTGATTACCAGGCATTGGAGAGTTCAGTTGTCTCCATGTGTGCATAATTCTAATTAGCAAGTAAGAGCTCCAAACATTCCATAAGGCAGACCTTGGAAATCTAAGTCAGCAACCTCGATATATATAAATGCCAGACCTCAATGAACCAAGTGTTAATGGAGTTCAAGTCTGCATCTAATAGGGGGGTCTCAAGTTACTTATAAATATTAATCAGACCTATTTTAAAGCTTTTTGTTTTCACTTCAGGCACTTAGTAAAAGGAATGTAATGCCACAGTCATTTTCTACCTCCATCCATGTGTGGACTAGATTAACTATTAAATTAATAGTTGCAGATTTCAGCAACAAAGTACATCATGACACTAGCACAAGATTAGAAAATGAAGAGTTTCAATGTATTTGACAAAAAAGTGTTTATTTTCTGTTTAATATGTTCACAGTATATTTAACCTGCAAAATTCACAAATAACTGCATGATGCCTACATCAAGATATTTTTAAAATTTCTATAGCGCTATATCACAAAAAGTCTGCCCTATTTATAGTGTAAGAATCAGTACAAGCAAGCATTGTAAAGATCCATATTTCAAGCAGTGTTGAGCACTTCACTATTCACTCAAAACACAGTATGGTCTTCTCTAATAAATTGCAAAATTCTAGCTCTCTCCGTGGTAATTCAAGACTATTTACAATGCTTTTAGGTTACAGTGCAAACAGTACTCAGATCCCTTTGTATTTCTCTTGGGTTTGTTCCTGTGGCTATGGTGCTCTCTGCTCTGACTGCTATTTGCACAGAAATGTGCCAGTTGGCCGTTCGGACTGAATATCCCAGAAGTGCCTTTCTTTCTACATTTTAGTGCACCATCTCTAGCGTATTTCACACTTTATCCTTCTGGGAAGGAGTGATAAACTGTCCAGTGCATCCCCTGAACAATTTCTTCACAATAAAAACATTATCCAGACACAGAAAAGATACAGATCAAAGGGTAGAATTACATGCTTTTCCTCATCGTAGCCCTTAGCAGTTTTTGCAGGCTATGGTAAGTGTCATCCACCGCTGCCACCATCCTCTCAGAGCTGAAAAACATGCTGCGCTTTTGCAGTCTCTGTCATTGTCTCTTGAAGATGTGTCAGCTCTCGGGGGTTCTTTTAGTGGGTTACTGGTATCCGCAGAATCCCTTCATTTCGTAGGCCCAGCATCTTGTAAGGGTCCGGCACCCTCCCTTGGTTCTCAGCTTTGCTCATTAAACCACCTTCCCGAAAGAGGCAGTGTCTTCCCAAGTGATGGGCCAGCCATGAGATACTGATGGTTAAAGCTGTCTGACTTACAGGTCATTTCACTGGTGTTATATTTTGTTTTCTGAGTGTTTTTTCCCTCTGCATCTACACGTGCATCCAGGAAAATGCAGGCATACTGAATATTACATGTTATTTATAAAAAAGAGAAGCCCCAACCCCACATATCCCATCATTCTCCACATGTACTTATAGAAAAGCAGTTTGGGGTAAGATTCTTTTTTTTCTTGAGAGGGGAATAAAAGTTTTTCAATACTTGTCTGATGCTTTCCTCATGATTAGTAAAAAAAAATAAAATCTTTCATTATCACCCAAGTATGTCCCTAGTTACAAACTTGCCAGAAATAAGCAAGCACAAAGTTTTATAATTACATCCAAAAAGAGAACAAACAGACTAGAATAACCTTCTTTGCTGCTTATTTAAAAAGCAAATAATAAAATCAACTTGCTGCTCCATTCCAGGAAAGAAAGCAAGACCTCTGAAGCTTGAGTGGCACCTGAGCATCTTCTCCCCCTCTCCCTGAGGATACAAATGTGGGGAAAAGTGACAGAGATGGAGAATCCAACCCTGTATCCTCCTGATGGCAAAACCAAGAGCATACATTGATAGTTGGTACATAACAAGCATCAGAAGTGCTCCATGCCTGGTGGTGCCTCCATCCCCCTTCTCCAAGTCCACAGCCACAGGGCTTTTATCCTCTCCTCCCCACAGCTGCTGACAAGCACCAAAGGGCACAGTCCCAGTCAGTACAGCTGTGGCTCGAGCTTCATCCTTAGAAAAACACCCCCAAAATCAAAGCAAGCCCATGATTTACCTCCTTTGATCTTCAGTCTTGGGAAGTAAGCCAAGCCTGGGCTGGGTTTCAGTGTGATTTGGGAATACAGCCAGATTAAGCACAGTCTCATGACAGTCCAAAATAGCAATCAGAAGTCTGAGACACCGTTTGGTTTTAAAAGGTGTGCTGCATTCGGCCAGCCCCCGGGGCAAACATCACCAGCAGAGGTTTGGACAGAGCATTTGATAGAGGGAAATTGAAGAAATAATAATGGACAGAGGTATGACTTTGGAATTAGCTTTATACATGAGAAATGCTTGTCAAGAAGCCATTAAATAAGTTACGTGAGGGAAGAATAAGCAGCAAAATATAAACAGTGATTACAGTCAAAGCATTGACTAAGTGGAAAAGGAAACAGAAATGGTCCTTGTGAAGAATTTACTATTGTGTTTCACTTATCTACATTCTCTGCAAGAACAGTTATCCTATCAGATGAGTAATTACATTAATTTTACAAGATTTGTAATTGGAAAATCGATTTTTTAATTTTGATTTTTTTATTATCCTCCAAAAGATCACATTAAATTGCTAAATGATTTGGTTTAATATTTTTATAAGCACTAAAGTCTATAATTCACTGAGTTCTTATTCTTCTTCTTCAAAAGACAGGTGTTTTTCTGCTCTACTTTAACCACGTAGGGTAAAGCCATAGGTTCCTGGACATAATCACTGATGGTTCACAGGCTGCCTCAATTAGTTCCTTAGGTACTCTGGAGGGGTATTTTCATCAAGTTCTTACCTTAATTTTAACCTATTTAATTACTCTCATACATAAAGGGAGAAGAAATGTATTTTATGTGTCCCTTCTGGATCCAAAAAAAGATTTTTAACACTTCATGTGCTGTTCACAAATGACAATTTCAGGGTGGTTCAGAGTGCCAGCCTGTACTTTCACCTCATTGCAAACCAAAACCTGGCACTGAGCAGCCAACAGAACATAAGAGAAACAGCAAACCTAAAACAAGATGAGGGAAAAATAATTTAATAGGGCTTTCTCTGGCAGTGGCATTTCTAAAATGAGCTACTGCTCTCTTGAGCGTGGGTGAGAGATTGGGTTTACACAGTGAGATCCATCGCACACAGGCACTTGCAACCACCGGAGCTGTGGAAACCCCCAGTGCCGGATACACCTGCACCAATGCCAGATCCTGCAGCAGGCGTATCAGGCAACTGCAGCTGCATGGAAAGTCACTCTCCCCTGACTCCAAAAAACATTGCCTTGCATGAATGAGAGTTGTCTGGGAAAATTAATTCTCCCCTGTATTGTGTTGCTTCACACACTGCAACCATCCCTATCTAAGCGTAGTCTGCATATCCTGCAGGAGCGTGCCTAGGGCAAGCAAGGAAAGGATGCTCTGCCCAAGTGAAGGAAGCCAAGCTGCAGCCTGACGTCTTTGTTGTTTTATTGGTTAAGTACAACAGACCTCTAGTGTCAGCACATCCCCTAGACTTGTATAAGGTGCAGGGCAAGAGGAGGCCACCCCAACAGGAGATCAGAGTGCATGTGACAGAGCACAAGGTGCAAGAAGAAAGGGGCTGGTATTGACGGTATAAGGGGTGGTGACTCTTGCGCAAAGTGCTAACCTGAGGTTCAGCCTAAGGAGCCAGCATGCAAGTAAAGAAAACTGACATATATAGAACTTGAATAAAAGGGTTAAATATATACTTTCACTTTGGTCAGATGTAGGGCATCATCTTCAAAAGACTGTGGCTGCACTAGCAGAATCATCTGCTTATTCAGACTGAACAAATGGCAGTTTTCAAGTTTAGGGACAGACTGTTTCACACTTACTCTGGTGAGAACTCCCACTAAGGGATGGAGGAGGAAGGTAGCACCCCATCACTTGGAGACCCTAACATAAGAGGGTCTTTACCCTGAATAGAGGATTCAGAAGCCAAATGGGTTGATGTGCATTTGGTTCAATAAGCTCATCAATTTCAATTTGACCTAGTTATATGATCCATACAGCATGTTTCATAGAAGAGATTATGTAAAAGCACTGCAACTTTTTGAATTCAGTCTGGATCCCCCAAAACAATCTCTCTTACTCCTATTTTCTGAGTTATTTCCCCCTGTAAAATTGCAAGAGCAACACAGATGACTGACAGCAATAAACTTATCGTGAGCTAATGACTGCACTCTGCATGCCCTCATTAGTTAAGGATGAATTAGCAGAACTGATAAGCACGACTTTCAATATTACAATCCCTCTAACTCTTGTTCAGCTACACAAACACCCTCCACTTATATACTCACACTCTCCAGTCACATTTGTTCCACCCACTGCTTAAGGAGGACACTAAATATATAAACAGAAAATCACTGGGATTGTGGGTGTATTCTGCCTGAGCAGCACAACTGAAAATATGTCCTTATAATCACATACGTATTTCCTTCTTGGTCTTTAACAGCCACTGTGAGTCACACTGCTACACTTCCTTATAATCTAGACAGAGATTTGGAAGGCTTATGCTAAAATAAGAAAACAATAGCAAAGAGCTTTCCTCTTCCAGATGTAAGGGGGCAAATCTCATTTCCACAGTTACCTACTACCCCTAAGGAGTGGGAAGCAATTATCTACGCAGGAAAATAATTCTTAGTGTACTAAGCCATCCTAAAAGCACATAAAGATTAACCAGAACTGAAAGTTATTAGGAAGGGGATAACAGACGCTCTGTGGAAACTCAGACCAAAACCAGTTTTCTTCTTCACATCTCTGTGTCTCTAATTGCTTTAAAGGTTGCAGCTTTAAGGGTTAAGGGCTTAATACAACTATACCATCTGCCCCTCTTTTCCTGGAGATCTCTTTCCAGACCTTCGTTTGAACTGAGCTTGTAACCTGCAGGTAGCACAATACGTTACAAATACCTCCCATGAGTAGATGCTTACCTGGCCAGCTGGCTGATATTCTCCCACTCCTCCCCAAACTTGCTTTCTTTACCCAGCATTTTTCTGTTCTTCATTTCCATCCATTTCTGCTGTCGTGCATCTTTTATCCCTCTATTTCTGCTGCATCCCCTATAGCTAAAGGCTCCTTGCTGTCTTTCTCTCCATCCCGTGCACACTCTGAAGCCCTCTTACTCTCTTAATCCCAAAGCAGCTGTCATTTGCAGTTCAATAATCTCATTTTCTCACAAATGGGAAAAAAAAAAAGACAGAAAGACAGAGAGACAGAGAGACAGAGAGAGAAAAAGAAAATCATTCTCCTCACCTACTAGGCACCAGTGATTCTGCTCCAAATCCCAAAGACATGATGCTACAGGTTTCAGAAGCAATGTCTTTCAAATTACTTTGCAGGATATTTTTAGAGAAGTACCACTCTGCTTCAAATGGCACCATGCAGCCCAAGCCAGAGGAGTATTAGCAATACCTGGGCCTTCAGACAGCTGGCCAAAAGTTCGTACTATTGAAGGCTGGAGGAACATGGCTGCCTTCACAAATGTTGCAGTCCAGCAGTTATAGACTTGCTATATTACTCAGGCTGTGTGCCTGAGCCTTTACTGCACTTATCAAATGGCAAGATGCACAAAAAAGCAGTTGACAGCTGCCAGGGTAACATGCTGGATTCTGGGTAAGTCATCCTGCCCAGCTGCTCTTTACAGAGGTTTGTAAAAGAAATCAAAGCACGTATCATGCGATTCTTCAGTGCACAACATTTCTGTTCTGACACATTCCTGTGGCTGTGGGCGGAAGATGCAAACAAATGATGGTGCTGCTTCTTAGCAGCTTCATTTTAGTTGCTTTTGAACTTCTGGGTGCTTCTATTTCTCAACAGAAGATTGAGAGATTCTCTTCTGTGTCTCAGTAGAAATATTTTTATTTCTTTCTTAAAAAACAATGGAAGTTTTGTCTTGTGACCCCAGCAAGCCAAAAAAAGCGCAACCACCACTGCGCTTTAGAGAATTACCTTGATGATCAACTATTTTAAACAAAACTGCAGATGCTAATCATCAACTGGAAGTTTTTGCAGATAATGAAATGTGATGTACAGATAGTGAGATGTACAAAGCCAGAAATTCACTAGTAATACACGTTACTTATATCCTTTGTACAAGAAAAAGCATCTCCTAACTCTTTATATTAAAAAGATTTAATGTTCCAAAGCAATTAATCTTATACTAACAAATGCATATTCATCTCAGCTCCCTATGAACTGGGCTATGTATATGAACCTGCACAGATCAAGTAACGAAACATTTTGGGGATAATTCTATTTTTGAGACAACTAAGTAGTTGTTCTTTAAATTCCTCAGCAACTCCTTCCCATCCTCCTTCCCTCTGTCTCTTTTCCTCTTTGTTAGAGTAACAAATTTGGCATCTTGTAGCCTGCTTCCTCCCACTGAGACTTCAGAGTCACTTTCACAGTGTAATTGTTAATTGTCAGTATAATTCGTCCACCCAGTAGAACTATTCGCAGGATCAGAACACTACTCATGTAGATACATATAAACCATGCAGTCTAAGCTTAAAGTAACAAAAAAAAATTTAAAAAAAAGATAAAAAAGAGGGTTCAAAGCCATTGACTTTAATGCAGAAAAAGCATTGTGTTTTGGAAAGTATGAAAAGATGCTCCTGCATGAGCAAGTCATTAATGCTTCAGTTGGATGCTTTACGTCAGCAAGGAAGAGGGAAAAGGTTCCTATCCACTGTGCAAAAATTTCATTTCAATGTGTAAATGAACTGGCTTGGATAGGAGAATGATACAGAAGCAGCAAGGAAAAATCAAATGAGAAAAATCACAGGAGAAAGACACATGCAGAGGAAGTTGAAAGCTCAAAAACACATTTCAAAAGGCTATCTCAGTACTGTGTAAAAGTAAAAGAGAGGTGAGATCATGGGCTTTTGTAGGTGCAATCAGATATACTTTTAACCAAATTACTTGGTCTTATCCAAATATCTAGTATCAGCCAAAAGGTTCTCTCCTCTTATTAACATAACATTCATATCAAGAAATTGTGTTTGTTCAACTCATTAGGATTTTTTTCTTACAGTTATGAAACTCATTAGATTGATAATCATTCACTGAAACTATTCCATACCATGATGAATGTTCTACTACATATACTGAATAATAATTCAATACTACCAGGCGCTTTGCTGTTTTATAGGCTTAGTGTTAGAGAATAATAAATTCTGCAGAGGCTATACATACGAAAGAAGTATTTCTGCCTTCATTTGTATTTGCCTGTTTACTTAAACAACCTCATTCAGACTCCACTGAGGCTTTCCCAGGAGTATCATTTCAAGATGAAACTTTCCCCCAACCATACTTGCTTTAGTCTAGATAACTTCAAAGAGATTTTTAGTGATACAGCAAAGTGATGTTGGTCTGAACTCTGGGTTCATCACTTCTAATTCACCCAAACAGAGTTATGTAAGTTCATAGCTGAAAAGATTATTCATTCAACTACTGAAGTTAGACATAGATTACAAAATCAGGTCATGCTAGTTCCAGGCAATCACTCTTTACATTTAATTTCTTGGTGTTTTGTCCCAGTTCACCTGCAATGTACTTTATAAATCAGTAGAAATTTCAACCTCAATATCATTCTTAGGGTTTTTTTGGTTGGTTTTTTTTCCTTTTCTTTTTTTCCCCTGTTTGTTTGGAGTTTCTTTTTCTGAAAATTATCATCTAGACCTGTGACACAATGAAGTGAGACAAGGTAGCAAACATTTCTAGGACTAAAGGAAACATCCCTACAGTAATTCCTACACATCATATACGTCCAACTGCTATTCTTTTTAATAGTACCCACACCATTTTCTGAACAAATTTAGGGATCCTTTACAAGAGAAAATGAACATTTTAGCATTCATGGGTTCTTCGGAGTACTTTCTAAAGGTACTGAAAAATACCACTGAAAAAAATGCCATAAACACATTCACAATCACCATGGTTTGTGCATTCAAAACTTTTGCTTATCTTCTGAAGTAATATCTGAGCAAGATGAACATGGGAGCAGACATTTCATGACAAGGTTTCATTCACCTGGGTGCCATCTGTATCTATTGCTATTCTATAAACATTCATATGGAAGTTTTAATACTGAGTTTTGTAGACAATTCATTTGCATTCTTTTCAGCTACTAAAAATGGGTTAAAGATACAAGCATTCATATGCTATGTAAATCCACAGGTCAAAGTGTAAATATATGTCAAGATTTTTCCCTCTTTCCTCCCATCCATTTTGTTTTCTCCCTGATATTCAGAGACAAAGTGATGCATAAAAATGCAGTACCTTTGGTATTTTGACGAGCTTTTTCTTGAATACCTTCAAACACTTTCCCCTCTATTTCATTTATTTTCTTTCCCTGTCATTTCATTTCTTTTTGTTGGATGAAATGATGAAAGAGTAAGCATGAAGAAAATGCAAGGTGAAAAGAATGAAAACCTCAGTGATGCTCTGGCAACATCTAGAGGGGTTAGCCCACAACTGAGAAAGACACCTCAGATCCTCCTTCAGGCTACAGAAGCATTTTCTTCTTTAGTATGGGACAAATAACTCAATTTCTCTGATTCAAATTCCCCATCTAAAAATGGGTTAGAAATACAGCACCTAACACTTCTTAATAGTATTACACAAATAGAAAAATATTCTATTCACAAAATATTCACAAATAGGAAAATAAAGCAAAATTTTAGCCAGTTAATTGCAACTGTTTAAAACAAGAATATGTAATTGCTTGAAACCTAGATATTATGGGTCATATATTCTTTCCTTAGCAAAAGTAAACAATGCTTCTTCCATAAGCCTCTCCAAATCCAACAGATCAATAATGATGACACTAGTATGTCTATATGTACACCAGACAAAATGCATCAGTCATGATGATTACATCTCTTCCAGTCGTTTAGTATTGTAATAGGAATACAATCCATGTGCTGGAAGACTAACACACTCACTGTCGCCAGTATGAAAATTAATGTCTTGCTTTTTATGGAACAGGACGCCACTATGCTAAGGTCCTGCACTTTGCCATTTAAACTGTCCTATTATACAGAAATTTACCATTCTTAGTCTCAGTGGCATGCTATTGGTGACCTTAAGTGCATAATTATTTTTCACAAAGCCCTCTTTTTCACTGACACAGAAATGCAAAGTTAATACATGCATCTATGGAAAAAAAAAATCAAAATGATTATGTAACACACACCATATTCCAATCTGATGGAGGATTTTAGTCAGTTGTAACACAGAAATTTTTTTAACTACCATATTTTTACTTGCACACAGATGTGAAAGGCTTGAAGTTTCACTGTGGCAAAGAAACATTTCTACAGTCAAAATGTTGTTCAAGCCCTATGTGGAGAACGAGTCATTATTACTGTCTACAAATATATCAAAGACGTGCAGTAAGTGTTCTTCTTCCACAGGGCAGAAGTGCCAAGAGGACCTACAATTCTTCTGTTTTTGTGTTAGAATGAAAAAGCTGTTTGAAATCAAATAAAACCAGTCACCCTACTTTAATTCCGTAAACATTCTTCTACCAGAATTTTAAATGAATCCATCCTAGATTAGGGATCACTCACACCAGTTCAGAACTAGCTGAACACTTTCAAATAGCAAAACAGTCATGCTGAAAGAGAACTCATCTACCAAACTCCCCAGGAATGTCTCAAAGACAAAAATAAAAAAAAGAAAATAAACAAATTTGGAAATTCTTTCTAACATTGAGGCCAGCGTTACTTTGTGATGTATACGAAAACACTTTCTGAAAATAGATGCAAATGTCCTTGGCAGTGAGGTGAGTTAGAACAGAGTGGAAGAGAATTCCTGTCTCAGCATCAAGAAATAATTTTACTCATTTGTTTTGCATTTGTTTGGGTTTTTTTAAAGACTGTAAGAGAACAGTGGTAAAAGGCTCAGAGCTACTAAAACTGAATTAACTGTGCATACATAGAGAAAGAAAAGAAAGGAAAAAAGATTGGTCCCTACCATCTCCAACAAACTGAAGGAGAGCTAGATCAATTTGTCTCTTCCAAGGTGATCCTTTCTGAAGTGCTATTCCATAGCCCGTAGTGGCAAAGATGTATCCACTCCCTATTGTGACAAGTTTGCAGCCTTCGTCTCTTCCAGCCTTGTAATTCAGCACCGCTGCATCATAGATGAAAGCATCCAACTTCCTGAAATAAAAGAAAACATTTTACAAACCAAATCATTAAGGACAGCTGTTGTCAGACTTCGTTCGTCCTTGATGTTAGGACCCTGTTGAATATCATATGGATTCTTTGATATCATTAATTACATATCCTGCTCCGCTGTATCTAAAATTAACAAAAGGCATCTATTTTAGTGAGGAGAAAGTAGGACACATAGTTTTGCATTTCTATTTTAAGGGATGCTGTTAAAAAATACTGAGCAGGAGAAACCAAGCTACAAAATGACTCGCGCTGTTATCTTTGTATCTTTGCTCTCAAAATGGATAATACAAGTCTTGAGATGCAAAATGATCTCCAAAACCAACACAAATGACAATAGAGAATTTAGAATTGAAGCAACAATAATGAATTAGCTTATTTAAAATACTGAATGAGGCTGAAAACGTGACTTCACCAGTTTTCCACACACACTCTTATTTTATGTCTCTTTCAAAAATGAACACTGAAGGTGGAGGTTAAGTCCTTGCTAAGACAGAGGAAGGTATTGGAGCATATCTGATATAGCTATCTAAATCCTGCTTAAAAATTATAGAAAATATTGCTTTATGATTCACAGTTCCAAACATATTATTTGTGTACCCGGAGCACTGCAGCAATAAAGGAACTTGTTGTGGAAAGCTCAAGCCTTTCAGCCCATCTACCTAAAAATGTAAGAATGGGATAATCCCATTCTCTAAGGTGTACAGGGAACACAACAAAATAGAGGAAAACAAAATCAGTAAGGAAAGGAGAAGAGGCAGTGTCCTTCAGGAATAATTTTTAAGAAGCACTGTAAAGCGAGTTAGAAGAGACAGGTGCATAGATATTTCACAAATGAAGCCAGTAAAAGTGCATATACAAGAAGAGGAAGCCATTTGGAAGGACAATCACTTGCCAGCAGTAGACCTCAATCAAAGACAAGCCATTTTTATACCTACAGAAATTCATATGCAATCTTTAAAAGGAAAAAGACAAAACTTAAGTTCATTTTGTATTGCTGCCCTCATCCGCAGCCAAGACCTTTAAGACTTCTACCACTTGCACAAGACTAGCAGAATACAGAGGCAATAGGAAAAAACTATCATCTCAGCCCAAACCCAACCTAAACGATGCACTAAAACAAAGTTATTACATCCCCCAGTAACACACTTTCCCTTTTCAACATCTTTGCCCATCCCATAGGAGTCAGAGGAATGGGGAAGACACAGCTACACAATCGGCTTCACAGGTTGGTGTAGGAGCAGCCTTCACCCTGCCACCCTCACTGGCACTGCAGCTCCCAGGCACTGCCGGCACTGCCTGCTGCGCCTTGGAAGAGCCACAATGCATTACTGTGGAGCACTGCTAAAATTTTCTGACGGGATGCATATGACAGAGGCTGGCAAAATACTGCTCATAAACAGCTGGGACCTGTCTTCATGGAAAGGGAATTATAAAAATAAATTAATTGTGGCACAAACAGGTACAAGACCATCAACCTCAATTACATTATATCAGTATGTATCAGTTGGGAATTCTGTTGCTGTTGAAATTTTGGAATCACACTTGCCACTAGCTTAAATCCGTTTATGATGATAAAGCTTTTCAATTATATCCACAGAACAGAGCAAGACCTAGGCATATCAGATTTTGGCTACTGACAGAAAAAATAACCTTTCCTGCATGACATAATTTAATGTTTGTTCTTAAATAATCAATCAACAGATACATGCAGAATCCTAACTTCTGTGGATCTCTAGATTAGATAGCAAAAACGTGGCACTAAAAAATACCCCATCCATCTCACGTTAAACGAACAGAAATACCAGGAGAGAGTGAGGTTGTTGGATTTTGTCTGCTGTCACGAAAAAGTGAAGAGTGAAGTTCCTGTTGCTACTTACTGTACTTTATTGCTTCCCTTCAAGGATACTTACCCCAACAGTCACCATTCAAGTCATCAAATTGGAATTTAGTCAAGTAGTTAATTTAGAGAAAATATGGGTGGCTTATGCAACCATTAAAAGAAATAGCTGGGCCATCATTTCCTTTGTTTTTCCACTTTTCCCTAAAACTCAGTTGGGTGCAATACTCAGCTTAAAAGTCATCTTAGCTCCATCAATGCTGAAAGGCTGACTCTCTCCTTCCTTTAAATGGGTAATTTAACACAGAGAAAACAATTGCTAAACATCTGGTAGGTGATGTGTCACAAATTCAATCTGGAAATAAGATATGGATGGCTACCTAGCACTGAGGGTAACTAAACTGGAAATAGCCAAGAGGGTGTTGGGGTACTGCCCAAGCCTGCAGTCTTCAACACAAGACCAGTTTTCTAAACGACGTGCTTTGATTCAGCACTTCGGAGACAATCTTTGGTTTGTGTAGGGAGAAAGAACAAAAATCCATGTCTTTTGGGTAGGCGCACAAGTGAAAAAAAGAAAACTGCTTTCCGTACCCTCAAGATACTTGTAACATTTCTGATCTACCGCAGACAATTACCATAATCGATACAATCCAACCTCATATGCTTTTAGACCTCCACAGTTATCTGTGGGGAAGGAAGGATACTTCCCCTCTCAGTGGATGCCTTTGGCTCAGGCAAGGGATTGGAAGGTAATGCTCCTCTCTGTGGGTACAGACACTGCTGCAACCAGCCGACCTAAGTTAAAATACACTCTAGAATTTGTCATCTGTTTATTCTGGGATTTATAGTTTTGCAATGTAAGCATATAAAACACATGCTGGTAAACATAGAGAAAATATAAAGAGTCAGCTATTCTTCTGTCAAAACAGTCTCAGTCAGAAATACAGAGGAAAAAGATATCTTTGCTAAAGACTCCAGGGCAAAAGCCTTGTGCTACCTCAGAAATCACACTCTTCATATGCAGCTTGCCTCCTTAGTTATTGAGCAGTGTAGTAAAACCTTGGGACAGAAAGACAAGGCACAACCACAGTTTCACTCACTCGCTATGGACCCACCTCCCCGGCTTCCCAGAGAGCCTGGCATCAGGTGCAGTGGGTACACACAAGGAAAGCAGGTTCTGAAGATGCAGAAGGCTTTACACAAGGGTTTTCTCTATACTATTTCTACAAGGTCACAATAAATCTCATTACGCAAATTGATTTAAAAACATGAAGTACTTTCTTGACAGATGCTGAGTGCTGAACGGGTCTGCTATCCGTTGCTGCCCGACGTCTGAACTGTAAATCAAAAAGTTGATTGACCTGAAAAAGTCTTGCTGTCTACAAATACAAACTCATATTCAGAATATATTTTCTCCATTTCCAACATAAGTCTTATTACCTCTGAAGGCTTAATTATCTCTTCATCATGTGCTGATTACAGAAGTACTATTCCTTGCAAAGCAAAGCTTCAGAACATGATGTACCCCTGCAGCGTGGGCAGTAACAAGCCACGACTGAAGCTCTCAGATGTTAGGGCACCCAACTCTTCCATCACTAGGAAGTGAATTTCCTGACACTCTGAATTTTTAAGAACATTCAGACAACTTTAAACATTCCTCAGTAAGAGTTTCCAAAAACTGAGACAGCAAAATCTGGGCAAGTCTGAAAATTTGACCCTTTCTGAGTTGTCTGCAAAGGTGGCTGTGAGCATAAGCTCCGGAAGAAGACAAAGCAGGCCTTGAAAGCCACTGAGCCTGCAGAGGACTTTCCTTCCTGCTACGTCTTTCTGGGGAAAGCCACATCTGCTGTTGTGCTTGGCACTGGTGGAAGAGCCAGGCTGTGTCCACGGCGGTGACTGCTGGACGCAGTAGCCCATCCTTGTCTTGCCATTTTCAAGGCAGGACTGGCAAGCCTGGATCTGTGCTCCAGCTCACCCTTTTCTTCTTTCCCTTCTTTTTCCACAGATGGACTGGCAAGCCCAGGATCTTTGTTCTTGTGGCAGCAAAATTCAGCTGTGCTACACAGCTGAGAAGCTTTGTATGGGCCTGAGTGCTGACCACTCTGCTATTTAAGTTACATATTCTCTGTAAAACAGGTTACACGCACCGAGTACAGCACCCCACATCAAGCGAGGCTCAAAGCCTCTTGCAAACCGTAGTCATGTAAAAATGAATCAATTAACTTGTCATTTCAGTGCAGCCACTTCAGGGGGTGAGAAGCTTTGTCACATTGTGTAGATTTAAATAAACTGCTAAGAATTATTAGAAAGATGAAAGAGAACTATAGAAACCGGAATGCAGCAAGAAACAAGATTTATAACTGCCATGCACTAGCCAAACGTGCCAGGCATCTTCAGTGAATGCAGAGGAACAGGACCACAGTGTTATGACTCAGCGGAGCAACCGGCAGGTTTGTAAATTTCCTCAGAACTACTGCAATAATCCTGGGTAGGAGAGAAAAGAAACATTTTGGAATATTTATATAAGAGAGACTACAAAGGCATATGTCCTTCATTACCTAGCAAGCACAAAGAGGCAAGGGGGAGGGGAGAATTTTAGCTCACACAGCATAGGAGAACATCAGGTGTTATAAAATTATGAATTGGAATAGTTCTTAAAAAAAAAACAAAAGAGCGTTACTGAATGTAATAATTTGATGCGGGAGATCTGTGAAAAACAAATGTGGACAGTCTAGTACCTAAACATTTATGAGTCACCAAGAATTATAAGAGTAGAAAAATCAGAATAGCTATTGCAAAAACCCATTCTCTAAAGTGTTGTTGTACACATTCAAAAATGCCTGTGTAAAGAAAATTAAAGTTAGAGGAAAAGGTACAGAAAAGTAATTTCAGAAAAGCTGAAAACACTTCCCTATGATTTTCCCCATCTTTATTATTGGCACATACTTTTCTCCAAATTCCTATGATGAAAATTGAAAAGCAGGATTAGGAAAATGCTCCTATATTAGTCATAGCTTCTTCCTCAACAACAGAAGTATAGCTCACTTGGAAAATATTACTTTTCTTCCTTAACCAACTACATGATCTTTCAGCAATTTTCTTTTCTTGATGGAACAGGAAGGAAAAATCTAAAATGGCAATCTGCTCAGTAGTTCTGGAGACACAAACAGTAATCCAACACCCTAGAAATCAATCTCAGCTACTTTGTGTCCTGCTATGACCTGTGTCGTAGTATTCGGAAAATGAGAGGGATGCTTTAATGCAGTCCTGTTTATTCACATACTTCTATTTTACTGTCAAGCACTGGAGTCTATGGAACACATAAAATTGTGTTTCCATTGAGGATCAGAGAAACTGCAGCATGACTGAAGTCACTTTCCAGTTTTCAACTACTGCAGTAAATCCAAACATACAATATCTACAGCAGAATTAATTTCTTGCTAAAGCAGGTACCATTCAGTGCAGCGTTCATCTGTCAGATCCAGGACATTAACTTCAGAATCAATTTTTCTCACTCTCATTTCTTTGTTTTCTAACACCCCAAATATGTTCTTTTCATGGCCAGACAAAAGCTGTGTATTATTACTAACACAGATTTGACTTACACAAAACCAGAATGCATGTAATATATGAAGCGCACCATCATAGCAATTTGCTTGCACTGCGTTTTGCTGTGAACAGCTGTATCGCAATGACTTTTCTACATTATTTTTGATGAAGAGTACCTTTTAACTCAAATATGCACCTTCTGGGGCTTGTTCTGAAAAATTAAAGGTCAATTACGTATTTAAGAATAATTATTTATTATAAACTATAGAAATTTTATTCTGAGGAAAGATAGATAATGAAATCAGATCTGTTTTTTAAATTTGCCTGGGTGACTTAAAGAACTAAAAGATGTTATTCCTCAAATTTGGTTGTAACCAAATGCAAAAGAGACTACAAAGATGATTATATAGCAAGTGTCATACCTGTTTACTAAGGCTCCAGTCATGTCTTTTGAAAGCAGAATATTTGAAATTACTGTCTTATTACAAATACGAGACAGCAAGTCAGTGAATCCTCAAACAATACTTTTAACACCACCTTTGCCCTCCCCTCTTTACCCACACCACCATCATCAAGAGCACTTTTACCTATTAGACCTTTGTCTCCTAAACATAATTTTGGAGAGACACAGCCCATTTTCAAAATATTCTGCAAAAAACCACTACTTTTCAGCTTTTTCAGCTTTTAAAAATAAATTGCATAGTCTGCAGAATAGATGCCTTACATGACCCTTAAAATAACATTCATAATTTGATATTAGGCAAAAAACTGTTATCCACTTAAGGCTGAGTTAAATATAAGCATATATTTTAGAGATCATCAGTACCATTGCTGGGAACGCAGCAAGTGCAAAAATACTGCCTTTAAAATACGATGGATTTACATTACAGATTTACAGATGTATTACAAATTTAATAATCTACATTTTATCCCTTCTTTATCCACAGAAGGGATAAAAGAAAGTATGTCAAGAGTGCACAATGAGAGGCACATCATCATCTGTGCCTCTCTAAAACTATGTCCAGGGGATCTAATGCCAAAAGGTCACTATGGAATGACACAGCAATCGAAGGGAAAGAAGGCTGCTCTGAAGACAAGGCTTCAATGAAAGTGCTCTAAAGTGACACTTTGATATTGCTGGAGCGAGAAAAGCAGATATTTAACCTTTAGCATGAAGGACTGATGATTTCCTTTACCCAGTTTTGACTAAAATGCATTTCAGGTTATCTGATGGCACTTCATCACCAGCAGTGACTTTATCTTTTAGCACACATTCAAATAGCTCCACGCAGATCTTAAGTTCACATACACTGGATGGATTTCTTGACATCTTGACATTGCCAATTCATTAGGGGAAAATTTAACAACCACCCCCCTGCAACAACGCAGGTTAGCAAAGTCTAACCCAGTTAAATGATGAACTCATTAGCAGAGAATGAGCTTTCAACTTTTCTCCCAGCTCAAACTGTCCTCACTTCAATCTTCGCACAGAAAATGTAGAGACAAAATTCAACAGAGCAAGCTCTGACAGACATTAACACCATCGTAAGAGATTGTGGAGGTTTCACCTCACCTGTCAGGGCAATCTCAGGCTGCCAGAAAAGCTGCTGTGAACCTTCCTGCATCACTTGGCTATGGTTACCTGAACGGGCATATTCACCCTCCTCACTCACAGGAGCTCCCATTCACCACCCCTCTGTCCACCCACCTTCCCGGTCCCTATAACATTTCCCTTAGCAGCAAAATAATGGAAAATTTAGTGTGCCTTTATGATTAATTTATACAGTGGAATAGTGTCCCACTTCAAGTCTCAGAAGGCAAGCAATGAAGTACTTGCAAAGCATCGGTTTATCAAAACAGAAAATTTGAAAAGTCGAGTAGGGGAAATATATTTTTAGATTAAAGGTTTTGTCCCAGTTACAATAGCATAATGAAGGATAAATTCAGCACATTTCACCAAGCACCTGATCTCATCCCCAAATCAAATGAATACTAAAACTTAGAATAGCTTCTTCTCAAAAGAAGAGGGGTTAGATAGGATACAGCTACTTTCACCTGTTCATGTTATTTCCAGGTACTTTGTAATATTTAAAAACATTAGATAGATAACTGAATTACATAAAAAATGGTAATATAGACATGGGAGATAACCTTTTTTCAAAAAAATCAGAAGAGCACTCAGGTACTGAGTAAAGGAATTAGAAATAAATTACTATAAACCATTTTCTTCCCAGAGGCAAGTTGCTATGGATCAGCTGAACAGGAGAGACAGGCTTTTTCTTAAAAAAAAAAAAAAAAAAAAGGCAGCACATTTATCTTACGGCCCTGAAGAAATTCCTGAAAATGTGACCCAGCTTAAAAGGACATGATGATGTCTGCTTCTGTTTATAGATAACTTGAAACTAGTGAGGTATGAGCTGCCCCAGACATTTCAATGAGTGCCTTCTTAGATCGCAATAACCCTTTAAACGCCCATATTAGTATTTGCCTGTTCTTCAAAGCCTGTAAGAACCAGCCTCTCCCAGAAAGTCCCCTGGAACAGCACATTAAGTTCCACCCAGTCATTTATTTAGACTTTTTAACGCATGTGGAAGAAATACAAGAATGTGAGAATAAACGCGTTTCCTGAAAGGATGGCAAGTGATGGAAAAACAGGGATCAGCCATCAGAAAAACTGATGCCAGAAAATCCTGCCACAAATGGAAATGCCATAGGAAGTCTTTATCTCTGTGCTGCCCGCTTGGTGGCACTTTGTAGTCCAAACCCTGCACTCTGCTCACTTTAGCAGTAATGCTAGCAGTAAAAGCAGGAAAGCTATGCTGATTCAGGCACACATTTCTTTTAAGCTATTAGATTTCAGAACTGATACAGATCCTCTGAAAAATGCACCTAGATGGAACAGCAAATTTAAATGTTTTCATATCTCTGCAGTCTTTCGGCACAAATAGCAGTTGCCCAGTTGCAAACCAGATTTCTAATTCCTAGCTTGGGTGACTACAGTTGTAACATCAATTGAAAATCATTCCCCTCAAAGTGCAATACCAAAACGAATATTAGAACACCAAAATGAATATTAGATCGAAGTCCAAAAGAAAACATCATAATGTAAATTGAAATTAAGTTACCCAGCCATCTGATGCCAAACTAAATGAAGCTATTGATTGCAGAAGTTGCCTGAACCCGAGTCAACCAGGAGAGAAAATACTGAATGGGCCAAACTGTTTAGCAGAGATTTCTTTTTTACAGAATGTCAGGAAGAAAATCGTTACTCACATTATTAGCTCCTTCAGAGGGTTTTAAGGAAAGTGTATTTGTATTTGCACAATAATTTAGTATTTACTGTCAAAATTGATAGGGATAAATAGACATTCTGGAGCACGGTGAACATCTTGCTCTCCCAGTTAGTTTTGGATCTTTGTTCAGTGCCGTTTGACTTACAAGGTGTATGTGGTTAGGAATATCTATACACAGTCAGTAGATCCTCACTGGCTTAGACTTAGGTCCCAACAATCTATGACACTAGCAAACAATAGATGCTTAAGGATGAATAAAAGAAACAAGGCATGTATGGATGCTATTGTCCCTGAATATATCTTCTTGTCTTCAGATGAATGGATATTTCATGAGCTACAGGCTGTATTAAGCCCCACCACGTTCAACAGCTGCCGAATTATTCACCTTCCACCAATTCCTTCAGTTTCTTTCTGAGCTTGTTTGAATTCTGGTATTCACCACAGCTGATCTCCAGAATGTAACTATGCCAATTAGAATCCACGTTGCCTACCATTACACTTTCCTAGTTCAGGTTGTCTACCATTACA
>VYZW01026729.1:33226-47920 GCA_013401315.1 Balaeniceps rex
CCATCACATGTTCCTAGCAAAGCGACTAGCAGCTCAGGACATGCCTGCAGGCCGATAGCATCTTCTCCGGGGACAGCTCAGATTTGATAATCCACTGCATCTGAGGCCATACCTGCCGAGGCTCCGGCAGCGCAGAAATGCTATCACCACGGCATTCTTTCCAAGCAGCTTCATATTTCCGCCAGTATGCCACAGACGACTAGGGAATAAGGTACTAAACCTGATGTGTATAAACTACCAAGCATAGCAATCTTTAACAGGAAGGCAGATGGAGTCCCAAGTAAACTTTAGCATCAAATCACTGAATATATAGTCACAGCTGCAGCTGTAAATAAAAACTGAAAACAGCTCACGACAGCGAGGGGGTCTGCAGCTGTACAACAAGGGGCTGCTTGCCTGTGGAACACAAGGGATTCATTACTGCATTTTCCTTGAAAAAAGTTCTATTCTCAGCTTTTTGCAATGAAACTGAAATGACATCTTCACATCAATATGCCACCATAATGCAGCATCAGTTAGACCATCTCTTTTCTTGAAACAAAATATACACTGCATGATACTCGGCTGCAGTCCTCATATCCAGGAAAATTAAGGAAGTGAAGAAAAAATTAGGTGGATTCATCAATGCCAGGCAATAGGCAAGTGAAAGTTTCCCATTTTATCTCTATAGTAAGAAGAGTCCCAATTAAATTTTTTAATTTCAGCTATTAGCAGTTAAATCCCAGACAATATTCCGGTGTAGATGTGCTGGGGCAAAGGTGAGCACATGAAATGCATTTCCAGTTTACTGCCATTGCATTTTCTCCTTCTGACAGTTTTACAGCAGCAGAACACTCATAGACAGAGAAACACTACATGCAAACTCCACAGCTATGAGCCGATACAACCCACATCAAAGAATTACAACAGGTAAGGTTGTTTTGCTTGCAAAAAGATAGCATTCTTTAACTATAACCTCTTGTGGAAAAATATAGCAAGGCAAACAGAAGCAAACAAACCCAAACAGCCACTGTAAACATAACACAATAATTAACTGCTTCCTATTCAGAGACCTAGTTTCTTTTCAAGAAGCAAAATCAATAGGATCTGTCTCTCTGGTACAGAGGTTTCTAGAAATGTAGATTAATTAAATGCAGCATAGACAGAAATGCTTGTGATGCATTTTTAGAACTTTATTTGATCAATAAACGTCTAAAGAACACAGAGGAGCCACCATGGCTCTAACAGAGCTGGACTTCACCCACCAAGAACACATTAGCTAATGTCTTACAGACTTTACTCTTCTGAATAATGTTTAGGAAAATAAGTGCCATTTCTGTTTGCATTAAGGAAAAGGAACAAAAAACTGTGGAGGATTCCTGAGCTGCTCAGTCCTGCCTAAAGAGCAGTCTGAAGTTCTGCAGGTAGCAACGCACATGTGGTTCAGCTGATCCCTTACATGCATGACATTTAGGGAAACACACTGGTACATTTTTTGACAGGCTTGTAAGATCGTCATTACCTTCAGTACTAAATTGCATTGAAGGAGGGACAGTATTTTGCCATTTTGAAAAATATTAAGTAGTACTTCAATAACAAGAAGCATGAATTTTGCTCCCTTTTAACAGGCCTGGTTGCAAACTGATACCTTTAATTAATAAATACCAAAAGTTCTGCTGTTGTTCAAATGGTGTTTCAGCAGCTTTCTGAGAACTGTTATCTGTGAATCTCAGAAATAAGACTCTATTGACAAGAAGTAAATGTTACTGAGACTTTACGGATTTTTTTTTTTAATATTTTCAGAAACAAAGGTTGATTTCTTATCAAACAAAGGGGAAAAGCCAATATAGCTGATAAATTTGCCTTCACCATTGATAGCAACAAGCCTTCATGAGTAAGCTGCAATGAGCCCCGCCATGGGGATTCACCTGAAGGAGTAGGTATAATGTCAATATCAGTCTAAAGCAAAAATCTCATTTCCATTTTGATTTGCAGCATTTCCCAGTTGATTCCTTTCTAGAATGATCTTAAACATTTTCAATGCTAATTGAACAAGATAGGTCCAAGCCTATTGCCCATGTAGTGAAGTTGTTTGTTCTAATTAAAAAAAACAAATGCAGATGCTTTCCTTGTAAGTTAATTTTTGAAACACTATTAGCTTCACCTCTCAAAGATGAAACAGAAAGGGGCTGGGTGTTTTGTTCAAAGTTTCCCAGACACGGATGTGTGCACACTCATCTCTGCATGCACAGCAACACTCCAACACAAGACCTATCTAACCCCTACACCAGACCAGGAAATAAAGGCAGGAACATCATGTATTTTATACACATTTCTATCCATATTTCCACCCTTGAGGTTTTTCCTGGCCACGTTAGCAACTGCACTGAAGCAGATGATTTTTCACTTCGTGAGAAAGCAAGATAAAAAACCCAGTTTGTTTTTTAATTTGTTTTCAGAATGAGGAAAGGGAGATGAGCATATCTCCAACAAAAAAGAAATCTTAGCGAAATCTCTGCATCTCAAGCTTTATGTTTGTCTCCTTCCCACTTTCTCATTCCAGTTCAACTCAATAACATTATGTATTAAACACGATGGTCTCAAAGATCAAGATATTCCCAATACATCTCAAGAGGCTAATGCTAATTAAAGCTGATCAAAAGACTTAAGAGTTTGAGATACAGCAAAACCAGACTGACCTGTGACAAGAGACTACTTGATAGTTTGATTCTATTTAGATCAGATGCCACATGTGTAGCATTATTCAGTCATTAAGTATCGCCTGATTGCTGGTATTTTTTGCTCCACCTTAAAATTAGAATCAAACACTATATTATAAGGAATTAAAGGGGATTAAATCTTATGTCTTCAATTAAGCAAAAGTAGTTTTAAAAGTGAAATTGGAAATACATACAGGTTATACAAACATTCTTCAGGAATAACACAGGTACCATTTATTTTGACTTGCAGCAGCAGTTATCAACCAGACAATCTTTGTAAGTCCTTCCCAGGTCTATAGTCTATGACTCTATAATTACCAGGTAGTTCATCTTCAAAAAGCCATGCAGAAGCAGCAAGCTTTACCATATGTAAGAAAAATTCCTTGTTGTATGCTACTGATGATGAGGATGAAAACAGATAAAAGTACAGGAATAGCTTTGACAAGAGATAAATACGAAAACAGACAAAATAGCTGTAATAAGGTAAGCAGAACACATACATACTGAAGAGGAAAATAGAAATTATACATTTGCTCGGAAGCAGAAGCAGTTTGAGGAAGGAGAGACAGGTCATCCTCAAAAGAGCAGTAGCAACACAGGCGCCATGGGGCAGATGTATTAAAAATCATGGGATCAAGCAAAGTAGGGAAGGTGAAAGCTTGACCAAGTCTAGATAAGGATGAAAAGGCAAACTTTACATGGAAGAGAGAAACAATCTGGTTAAATAACTCATGAGGGAGAAAGGAAGATGATACAGCACGGGTATATAAAAAATAAGGAAAGTTACGTATACTGAGGAACAGAACAGAAAATTTGGTAGAGTCCTGGTTTCAGCTGGGATAGAGTTAATTTTCTTCCTAGTAGCTGGCACAGTGCTGTGTTTTGGATTTAGTATGAGAAGAATGCTGATAACACACTGATGGTTTAGTTGTTGCCAAGTAGTGCTTACTCTAGTCAAGGACTTTCTTTTTCAGCTTCCCATGCTCTGCCAGGTACACAAGGAACTGGGAGGGGGCACAGCCAAGATAGTTGATCCAAACTGGCCAAAGGGCTATTCCATACCATATGACATCATGCTCAGTATAGAAACTGGGGGGAGTTGGCCGGGGGGCAGTGATCGCTGCTCGGGGACTGGCTGGGCATTGGTCAGCAGGTGGTGAGCAATTACATTGTGCATCACTTATTTTATATATCCTGTTATCATTATTATTATTATTTTCTCTCCCTTTGCTGTCCTATTAAACTGCCTTTATCTCAACCCACGGGTTTTACTTTTTTTCCCACGATTCTCTCCCCCATCCCATGGGGCTGGGGAAGGGTGAGCGAGCGGCTGTGTGGTGCTTAGTTGCCAACTGGGGTTAAACCATGAGAGGTAGAAAAAGTGAAAATTATGTTTTTGAAGAATCTGAGTCTGGAGAAAAAGAAGAGGCAGACAATTGTAATACACTACCAAATACCTATTCATTCTTTTCTATTCTCCTCCCTACAGACAATGCAAGTTATTACAGTCCCATATTATACAGTCTCATCTCTTTCATTCAGGACACTTTTAGCTCCAGAGATCCCTGAGGTGTCGGCCACGGGAACTGCATCACATCCTCACCAAAAATCTTAGCAAAAGGAAAATCTGGGTGGGCTCAAGGTGCAAGTGACAGGTGAGGATGACAGAGCCTGATCAGTTTGGTCACCTAAATGAAATCATCTTTCCAAAGAGAAACCACTCTGAGGCAAAAAGAAGGTACAATCATGCTGCCTGATCAGTAACTGAGTTTACTGCCCACAATTACCACATTGATCGGTCATTGCACAGTTCTTGCTCTGCAGAAACTGAAAGCAGAAAATACGTAAGCCCACTTGACACTACTCTCCTGCCCAAACCTGTGATATAAGCAAACACAAAGTGACACTTCTATTGTGGGAAACTTCAGCAGCTGATGGAATGCTGTTTAATCCTTCTGTAGGTGCCATCAGACAAAATACTAGGGAGCGCAGCTGTATGTAGCAGTTACTTATATTGATTCGGAAAACACTGCACATGGCAGCTTGTCTGCACCATCTGCTACAGAAATGTCAGTCAAGGGGAGCAAGGTAGACACCTGGGGGTGTCCACACTGAGAAATCACTTAGAAGAGGAAAGAAACTCCAGCGGGGGAAAAAAAATCTATAAAAAATGAATAGCTTATGCTGTCAAAAGGACTAAAGCTTTTGAGGAAGAGCAGTAGCTGGCACAAGAGCATCCAGTCTGAGTTTTAGTGAATGTCCTGAACTCTCCTGCAGTCAGGCAGCCCCCACCTTTTCACGCTTAAGTGTCTGACATGTGGCCTGATTTTAGAGCTAACAGCAGTTTTTCAGGGCTTTCAGTAGCACAAATGGTTGGTAAAAAGTACAAGGAATATTCATCCCCTAAGTAAACTATCCATCCAACTGAACAAGCCCGAGCAATGGCTGAAATTAAGGATAGCTTCTTCTTTAAAAATTCATAGCAGGAATGGTAGCATTCAGCTGACTATCTATAATGCATAATTCAGCTGTCACCCAGGAAATATAACTTGCACAGGCTCAGTCAGAGCAGGCGCTCTGCATCCAGTTTGGAAGACCTTGGGTGAGGTTAATCTCATGTTATGTTACATGTTTCTCTTAGGATGGGACAAACCATGCTTGAGAAATGCCAGTTGAGAATGCCTTGAGAAATGATGACAGAGGGAGTCCAGACAGCAACATGGAGACAGCAGGGCAGGAAACAGTAGGAAGGGTAACTTTTCAAAGAAGGGAACCTGCACGTTAAGGGAAGAGTTGGGGACTTCAGGGTTTTCTGCATAAGAAAGATGTTACAATCCCGTACATGTTTGGGATAAGGAGAGTAAAATTTAAAAGGATAAGCAGTTCCCAAAAAAGGACCAGAAGTAACATCTTAATTTAGTATAGAAGAAATGTGTCCTGTGTTCACCATAAATAAAAGCAGGCGAGATGTGCCTTGAAACAGCCACTAGAGTAGGTGTACTTAAATCCACTATGGGTAACTTAGTCTTCTCACTTCAAAACAAAAAAAAACCTAAACAAACTATATTGATAAATTATGATTATTGTAATCCAGTATTATTAACAAAAATACACATGCTATTATCAAGCCTATATGTTTGGAAAAAATTACTAGAGCTAACACACTCCTGTCACCCAGACGAATACTGATACAAGTAGTGAGTCACTCTCATACCTTTTGAGGATTAAGAATCAAAATTCAGTCTCTCTGTCCAACCAGGCAGAATGGGCTAATTCAGAGAGAGAAAAGGATGGATGGCACTCAAGTCTAAATCTCAGATCTTAAGAAAGAAGGACAATAATATTTGCCAGAATATTTACCAAGATTGCAAGAAGCAGGATTAGATAGTGCTTTTGAGACTATCTCATCTCAACAGATTTTATGAAGATCGAAGTCAAACCTTCAGATGGACAGTAAATGTACAGGGCCATGCTAATTAGAGGAGGGAAGAAAATGTAAAAGTGGACCTAAAAGCATACCAAAGGGATGGGAGGTTGAAAAGAAATAACAAGTAGTTGCACACTGGCCAGACAAACAAGCTTTGTCAGAAATTCACCCTGCGAAAGCACATGCCTATGAGAGAGAGTTCTGCAAAGATAACGAGGGGCTGTACAAAACATCATGTTCTGTGTTGAGCCCCCACCCAAATCCAGGTCCACCTGTATCATCTCTCTTTAAATTTGAGAAATACTAATTCCACCCTTTGAATCTATTTTACATAGGACATCGAAGCTTCCACGCAATTTTAAAATAGTCATACAAATCACAGGCAATCGTTTCCCTTTCTGATATCTGTACAGTGCAGTTGGAAAAAAAAAAGAGCCATGTACTACACAGCTTGCCTGACATCAGTCTGTTCAGTATCACAGTAAGTACAGATCAATATTTCTCAGTTTCTGCAAAGTCTACCGTATTCTTTGAAAAAATCTTACCCAGTTTTCAAGCTGACCAAGGCATCTTCAACTCCTTTCTGATTATACTTTGTCATGTAAAGGTGCATATCAGGGTAGTTGTTTCTGATATTCCTCTCTGTGCTTCCATTTGGGACCGTTCCAAATCGAAAAGGAGGTGAATAGTCATATGGCCTTTGAAACTAGAGAGAAAAGGGAAAAGCAAAGTGTTTCAGGCATTCAAAACGTGAAGAAGGGCAATTTCAGGTTGAAAAAAACAGAAGTTATATAAGCTGCCTCGAATTTCTTCTAGGCAAATGCTGTGGGTTAATTCAGTTCTATTATACCAGAAACTCTGTCTTCACACTGACTGAACCTACAGAAACATCTACATCCAAAGTAAGAACAGCTCAATTTTGCCACTGTAATGTGACTTTCTCCCATGCCTTGTAATATGGCAGGACAGCAGAAAGTGGAGCAGAGAGATGCTGGAAGATGTTCCTTATCTGCCACCACCTCCCTAGAGAACACAAACCACAAGCAGACACACTGGTGAACAGCAATCAAAAGAAAACAGTATTTTGTTGACAGTCATTTCACACTTCCACCTCAGCTGAGATACTGTGGGTCCCCACACGAAGAAGGCAAAAGGATCATTTGCACTACTTGCTAGGGAGCCTAACGCCCCGCTCCCGAAGGGGTGCAGGTGCTTGCAGGAAGCTTGTGCACAGGGAGGGACAGGGTGAGGACTGGCTTTCCTTCCACCGCTGTGTTTCAAGGCAAATAAAAGTTCTTGCATCTTCCCCAGGGGCTCAGCATCTACATCACTTGACATGAAAAGGGCTTCTGGAGCTCTCACACCTATAATCCTAGTCCCTGTTTATTTCTACAATTTAAACCTACGAACCATTTGCTTGAGGACATATAGGTTTATTCTACAATTTTACCCTCTATATCACTATTGCATCAGCACAGACAAACAAGCCAGGGAATTTCTGCAAAGGAATAGCAATAGCTCAGGGCACACTCAGGTTTCAGATTTGGAAATCATTCAGATAATCTCACATAAACTTTTGCTAACAGACCTGAAAATTTTATATATGCCTTTTCGATATCTCCCTTTAAATACCAAGTGACACTTTAGGATTAAGTCAAAACGTCTCTTTAAGAAATAAATGAAAAAGACCACTCAGATTAGAGGAACTATTGGCTAATGAGGAAATTCAATTGAGCATTGATAAAAGCAGTCACCCATGAATTCCATGGTAATATGCACTCTGTTTTTACTGTTGAAGTTAGAAAAGCTATCTATATACCCTGTGCTGCAAGAGACAGCTAATATTTATACAGCTGCTGCTTCCTTTGGGCTACATATGTAATACTTCTCTTTTTAAAGTTTAGTCTCAGGGCATCAAGATTTCCCAGGACCCAGTGCCAATTTGCAAAGAGAATATAAATAGGCTTGTACAAAAACTGTGAGTATTTTCAATTCCATCAAACCTTGACTGTGAAATTATTGCTGCAACAATATTTTCATGTTACAGAACTACAATTACATACTTCATTTTAATTAAGCATATTTTGACAAAGCATAAAGGAATGAACTATTTTTCTCTATTTGTTTAGCTAACAGATGTCTTACTTTTCTCATTTTCCCTTTTTGCGGCTTTACTGTTTAAATTATTACTTTGCTACTACTTTACACATACTAATTGACCCATGCACTAAAATTACACTGTATACTAATCATGGTTCTTAGCCTATATTTGCTGTCTCCTTTTTTGAGTTTATTATGCAGCACTGAAACAAACCCTGCTCTTAAATATATGTCCAGAGATTCTACTGATATAGATGTAGCTTCCTATTAACTTTATTTAAATCTACAGATAATGAATCCCTGAAGTAGTGAGATGGCTTCCAATATCTCCTAATATCTGTATCAAATTTTCCAGTCCATAGAACTGGAAAAAATAATTAAAGAAACAATGTCAATTTCAAGACCTGTAAAAATTACTGCTGCTCATACAGCTGACATTTTTTGGAAATTCAGCTGTGGTGAGCATTCTGCAAGCTCAATTCCTAATAGAATCATAGAATCATTAAGGTTGGAAAAGACCCCTAAGATCGTCTAGTCCAACCGTCAACCCAACACCACCATGCCTACTATACCATGTCCCAAAGTGCCACGTCTACACGTTTTTTGAATACCTCCAGGGATGGTGACTCCACGACCTCTCGTGGGCAGCCTGTTCCAATGCTTGATCACTCTTTCAGTAAAGAAATTTTTCCTAATATCCAATCTAAACCTCCCCTGATGCAACCTGAGGCCATTGCCTCTCATCCTATCACTTGCTACTTGGGAGAAGAGACCAACACCCACCTTGCTACAACCTCCTTTCAGGTAGTTGTAGAGGGCGATAAGGTCTCCCCTCAGCCTCCTCCAGGCTAAACAACCCCAGATCCCTCAGCCGCTCCTCATAAGACTTGTGCTCCAGACCCTTCACCAGCTTCGTTGCCCTTCTCCGGACAGGCTCCAGCAACTCAATGTCCTTCTTGTACTGAGGGGCCCAAAACTGAACACAGTACTCGAGGTGCGGCCTCACCAGTGCCGAGTACAGGGGAAGGATGACTTCCCTGGTCCTGCTGGTCACACTATTTCTGATACAAGCTAGGATGCTGTTGGCCTTCTTGGCCACCTGGGCACACTGCTGGCTCATGTTCAGCTGGCTGTCAACCAGCTCCCGAAGGTCCTTTTCCACCAGGCAGCTTTCCAGCCACTCATCCCCAAGCCTGTAGCGTTGCATGGGGTTGTTGTGACCCAAGTGCAGGACCCAGCACTTGGCCTTGTTAAACCTCATACAATTGGTCACAGCCCATCGATCCAGCCTGTCCAGATCCCTCTGCAGAGCCTTCCTACCCTTGAGCAGATCGACACTCCAGCCCAGTTTGGTGTCGTCTGCAAACTTACTGAGGGTGCACTCGATCCCCTCATCCAGATCATTGATAAAGATGTTAAACAAGGCTGGCCCCAAAACTGAGCCCTGGGGAACACCGCTTGTGACCAGTCGCCAACTGGATTTAACTCCTTTCACCACAACTCTCTGGGCTCGGCCATCCAGCCAGTTTTTACCCATCGAAGAGTACACCTGTCTAAGCCATGAGCTGCTAGCTTCTCCAGGAGAATGCTGTGGGAGACGGTGTCAAAGGCTTTACTAAAGTCCAGGTAGATAACATCCACAGCCTTCCCCTCGTCCACTAGGTGGGTCACCTGGTCATAGAAGGAGATCAGGTATGGCAGGGGAATTGGAGGAATAGGGAGATTGTGGTGCAGTATCCTGGTAATTTAGAAACGGAGTTTGGTTCTGAATATTCTCACTTTTCAAGAACATTGATATGAGTTTAAGATGTTGGGAGGAGTTTCCTCCCATAGGAACAGTTGAAGGAATTGAGGTATCTGTCCCAAATTAATCATGCATGGAACATGAAAATATTTCTGCAGGAGAGCAGAGATTAATAAAAAGTATTAGTTCATTCAAAGATCACAGGGATAACAAGCAGATGAATAGTTCCAAACACCATTTACAGACTGGAATTTCTTGGCACAAGAGACCCAATCAATGAATTTTAACAGTCACAAGGAGACAATTTTTTTGAAACGATTGTCTGCTACTACGGCCTGCTCACAGACTGCTTGTAAAGAAGAAAGAAAGGGTTTAAAACCTTTTTACTAGTAGTGCATTCATATCTAAGGTGTATAAAGTTCTCATCAATAATTTTAAACTTATATTCTGTGAACTGACATGTCCTGGAGAAGCATATAGGCTCTGCGACTGCAGCGAAGATCTATGCGGCAGGCATGAGTCAAGAAAGAAAAAAGGATCAAGTCTCTACATGCACTCATTTTCCCTGAAGCCCCATGATGGGAAATAAAATATATCATGTCTGCTAGGAAGCAGTTTTCTTCCTAGACATTTTCTGAAATGCTAATTTTTTTAATCATTAATAAAATCCTTAAATTGAATGCACAAGCTCCTTGCCTGAATCATAATTGTGGAGAGATCTACTGTTATACAGAAGACTAACCAATTTGTTCTTGTTTCCCCATGCTCTGCCAGTTGCTAGAAATGTGGCAGATGGCAACAAAACTCCAAACTTTTGCTTTTATTTTGTTTTACCTATATTAAGGCATATAAATAAAACTGACAATTTCATCAAGTCAGTAAAGTGATCTTTCACAAACATTAAATACTGACTTAGTCTAATGATTTGCATGCTTGCCTGGAAAGGCTGGTATTCAGAGCAGTTGTTTGTTATTGTTCTGGAGTATTTTAAGGAACTGTGAAAACATTACTAAAACAGTAGAAAATAGTAAATATTCCCCCTCTGCTAACACAGCCTGTAACAGGAATTATGGCTGGTTTGGAGTGATAGAAAAACACCCATATTTGAAGTCTCTTCTTTCTCCTTTTACCAGATGGAAAACACTAACAATCTGATTTCTGATCTTTGAAAAATATAGCTATTAGTAATTCCAAGACTATTATTATAATCATCAGTTACTGAAATGCAGTCAATATCTATGCCCGACAACCCTCAAAAAGCACTGTAAAGGTCTAATATTGAAGTGGAGAGATGGATTGTGGTAAGAGGGTCACCCTAACCACCCCATCATCCATGCTGCCTTTTGACCTCAGCCTGCTCTGTTTTCACACAGACATATCTCTAAGTAACTATAGAACTTGTGATATTTTAGTGTACAAAAATATAAAACCAAGGTTACAAGAATACTGTGAATCTTGCAAAAATAAGGAACGTGTAAATGGCATAATTAAGGCTTCCTATTAAGGTTGAAGAGAATCCCCTAGACCACATGCACACGGGGCATTTCTTAAAATGTGACCGTGTGGAGGAATCACAGCAGATAAATGCTTTGCAAGACAATTCTGTCCACTGCTATCTACTCTCCCTTAGCAATCTTCTTTCTCTTTCACTACATGAAAAAGGCATAAATGGTCTCAAAAGTAACAAGTGCTACGAATGCCAGCTTTGGTGTATACTTTTGGACTCATTTTCTGTACCTTTTTATGAACACAAAGCTTTTAAAACTCTTTTACATACACAAGAATGTCAAAATATAATTTTCTTCTCATTTTCTGAATCATTTGAGTTTATGAACACCCACCCCTAGTAACTCCAGTACACGCTGTGCCATGTATTTCTGGGTGACACATAGATGACATGGCATTCAGAAATTCATCAGCAACATTATGAAGGTTGAGGAAACTATCAAGAAGTCTTAAAGCGAAGAAGGGTAAATAGCACGTTATCATGCGTTCAGCAAACCTGGTGAACCATATGCTAGAGTGTAACACATTTCCTGAAGGGAAGATATTGAATGCTGAGGGTCAGGGATGACTGCCCAGAGAAGGGTTTTTTCCCAGCTTCTCTTCTCTATAGTCTATCACATATGGAGCTGGATAGAGAAACCCCAGTATCTGTAATTGGGAATAGTTTATTGCATTGACTATACAGCATTGACAAAAGATCTTGACTCTTCAGTTGTGGCAGTAGGAAAAAGGGTAGAGAGGAATAATAGTAAATTGATTTACCAGCCCAGAACTTTTTTCAAAAAATTATTGAACTTCTAGGTATTACTTATTTAAAATTAATTTTGCCCATACTTCTGTCCCTTCTCACTGGCCTTTGCCTATTACCGCTTTGCTTGCAGCAAGGGTCAGAGTTCTCTGATGAACAACAGTAAAATTGTTGCAAATTCCTGAACTGTTCTCCTACTGACAACATTGCAGCAACAAGGCAAAGAGGGGAGAAAAATAATTTAACATGAATCAGATCATATTCCCATAAATTATACTTAATTATTTGAATTTTTTAAATCCGAGAAACCTCAGGATTGTGGGGGATGCAAGAAGAATGTTTTGAAGTAGATCATTGCTTCCCTGGACTTCTGGCTTGTTTAATTTAATCAGAAAAGGCATGGCTCCCCTGATTTATCTCTATATGCTTCAGGCAAAATTTGAAGAACTGTAAAATAAAAACAAAGGTGGCAGATCAAATAAACGATCGGCAGACCACAAAAAAACAGATGGTATTTCTGTTATACCTAATACCTATTTTTATTTTGCTTTTTGTGGAAATAAAATCCTACTTAGCAGAGAGAACAGAAAAATGACAAAAATAAGGCAGTTGTTAGCCAAAAGCTACAGCACAAACATTGACATTTGCCCAGCACATAGGTGAGACTGGCAAACAGCCAGCAAAGAGAGGAAGATAAGGGTGCACAGGCAGGCCCAAATGCTAGTGCTGTGCCAGGTGCAAGCCAAATCCTGCCAAAGCCGAGACTTCCCAGGAAAATGCTCTGTACTTTCTCACAAACACGAGAAAGACATTTCTCAAATCCTTTTTTTATCCTCAGGAGAACAATACCTTTTATCTGTCTCGTACTAAGAATATTATCTTAAAAAAGAGGTATGTTTAACAGTCTTCATACTCTTTCAAAGGTTTTGCGACAACACAACTTAATGAAAACAAAACTATTATCATTTTTTCTTTCTTTTTATCTGTCTTTCCTCTAGCCATGCTTGCAATTCATGCTTTGATACTTCAGGAGATCAATCAAAGGCTGGTCATAGAAAGCAGTTAAAACAAAAAACAGACACAAGGCTATCCGAGCTGTTGCCTTCCTTTGAATAACAATTTCCTTTATTTTCTGTCCTTTGAGAAAAATCCTTTGTGAAGTTCTCCCCTGTGCTATACTCTATTTAAATATTACTTCTTAATGTCAATATTTAGTTTCATTTTAAAACAAATGGACACAAACTTGAAAATAGCATGCCCTTCATGTATTTTGTGCATATCCATCACAACAATAATTTTGCAAATGGACTTCAATCCCTCCATGCAATACCACTATTACAAAGCAGTCACACAAATGAAATAAAAAAGAAGTAATTGCTATGTTTCTGATTTATAAGGCTATTGATTAGAATTCACAAATCAAAGATCTGGGAAGTCTACTTTCAGCAGAAGAAAGTTCAGTCAAGCTAGAGCAATATGAAAAATAAGCATATTATTTGCCAGTTTGTGTGAAGCTTGAGTAGGGTTTAAGTGAACTATCAAAGTCGACTGCTTAAAGTGAAATTCTCACAAAAGTTCTTGAATTAGGAAAGCGTCTTCCACAAACACATCAAAATTCTGCACCTTATCCAATGTAATTTACACCTCAATTCAATGTGATAACACAAACCCCCAAATTTTCTTATCTGTTTATTTTTCCTATTTACTCTTGCCATTTTATACAAGGAAAACATTCAAACATCCACAGACAATATGTATCACTTTTTATTGTTTCTCTCTGCTTATTTGTGCTGGCACCACTTTAAATCCGAACTCTTTCTGTAACTTCCTTCCATGCTACACAGAAAGCAAAAAGACATTTTTTCAGGAGCATTAACTGGCTTCCAATAATTACTGGATAGCTGCTGGTTTTATTAATATTTTGCCAATTAATATATCATTAATATTCCACACAGACATGTTCAAATAATTTTAAATATGCCTTCCCTGCATTCCAACTGACTTTTTCATTTTTCAAGCTTTTGTATATTGGTGAGGCATTCCTTTTAATCAAGCAGGAATTGATTTCCGTCACAAAATAAAGGTGCTTTTCAATTAATGCAGTTACTTTTGAAAAGGTAACTCAAAGACTTTGAAAACATTCTGATATTTTCATGCTTTAGGTCTTAGGTTTGTTAGTAAAGGGTTACACTCAGAATGAAATCATCTAGTTTTAGCTTATTGTCTTGCTCAGAGATTTTTAGCACAAAGTACAAATTTGTAGAAAGATTATGAAGAATGGACACTGACCTCTTTTGAGCTGAAGACCTACCTTTTTATCACTCAGTCCAGTCACTTGGTCAACAAATTCCTCTTGAATCATAAATGCAGCTAAATTGGCAGTATAACTAGCCAGGAAAATGACAGCAAAGAAAGCCCAAACTGACACCATGATTTTACTTGTTGTCCCTTTGGGGTTTTGCACAGGCAC
>VYZW01026729.1:58335-71366 GCA_013401315.1 Balaeniceps rex
CTTACAGAAATTAAAAGACACTATTTTCCTTAAAAGTACAGCCTCTTATAATTTCATTAAAAAGTCTTTCATTCCTTAAACAAAAATATTAACCACCAATAAAATCTATTTAGGTATCACCGCGTTTGGGAAGTTATTTGATTACTCACTGTGTTATATTTATTTGCATCATCTCTGTAATGTACCTTTATGGAACAGGTATGAGAAATAACCTCTGTGGTTAAATGAAGATTCTTGTGCAGGAAAACCCAATTATTTGCCCACTTGTAGTTGATACTACACCAATAATCTGCTCGTCGATGGCTACAAGCGATTTCAGTGGAAGTGAAAAACTTACACTTAGCAATCTAAAAAGAAACAATACAATCAGTGATGCAAAAATAGCATCACTGCTGACCCCATGAACTTGAACATACTAAACTGTTCCATAAGATATCTGGAAAATATTGATTTTTTTTTTTTTCAATTTCACTTAAATTATTTTAGTGTCACTAGCGCTATTTTCCTGTGCAAAATATCTTTAAAAATACTGGTCCCAAAAACACTATGTGGAACATAACAGCATTCCGGGCACTTTTGATCCATCTCATGGCTCATTCTCTTTTCAGCTTAGGTAAATTCAGGCTAACCACCAAATACAGAAGTAAACAATAAGCACTAAAAGAGAAGGAGAAGGAAATAATGAAAGAAAAAATGAACAATTGAAACAAGAATCAAACAAGGAAGGAAGACCAAAGTCTTTGTTTCTTTATATCCCACCTCCTTTCTGTCCAGCCTTTCATTTCTTTGCTATATGTCCACTGTTCAGCTGCATCATCACAACCCCATTGTTCAATTGCATCAATGGAGAACACACTCAGAAGCTCTCCAGTGCAGGAGTATGGTGTTCAGAAGCCAGAGGTAACTGTTATCAAATTAACTGTCAGATCTCTTCTAATCATAAGGAGGTCTCTTTTTCTTAGCTATTCTACAAGGGGTTTTTAAGTTATTTTGTGAATGTGAATGTTAAAAAGATAAGAAATCATTTATAATAGGCTAAACAAGCATAAATTAGTTTGTAAAGAAGCAGCTTTTGAGGAAGTAATTTTCCCAACTGAAGATTTTGGGGGATTCTTTTTCATATTGAAATCACTATCGTTGGTTTTCACTTACTGCATATGAGACCAACAGCACTATCTTCATGTGCTAATAATAATGTTAATTGGCACGTCAACACAGTACAAACTTCCTAATGTAAAATTCAAAACTTGACAGAAACATGCCAATGCACTATATAGCTTAATGAACAATGAAATCTACCCAACTCTATAGAAATGCAATTAAATGATCTGGATGGGTTGGAGAATCATACCTAGAAAAGCAGAGGGTGAAACTGTGCCATTGCTCCGTGACACCATGACACTAATCCCAGTCTCAACAAATGGCACTGAAAAGTCAACCACTTCAGAGCGCTCTTCATTAATAGTGAGAGACCCCACAGCCATAACTGCACGATGATATACCACCTGATCCACAAAGAGAAGACACCACCAATATTACTCAGCAGAGAATACCTCATTTCTCCAAAAGAATTAAAAACAAACATTGCTAAGTTCTTACTTAAGAGCTCTTTTACCTAACAGAACTTACTTCACCAATCATTCCATTCCACACATTATTGACTTTTTTGCCATGTTTCCCATTAGTCACCAAATACAGGTCATATGTGAACTTGACAGTTTTAGACAACTTCTTCAAGATATCGATGCAGAATCCTTTGCAGCACTTCTTTACGTTAGTTCCCTCATTAGTTGAGTTGCTGTCAACAGAGAAGAGAGACATAAACATTTCTACTGGGAAAAACAGAAAAATCACAACAGCAAGATTCAGCATACTGTGAAACTACATTTTGTCATACTTGTGAGTGACCATGTTTTTCTGAATCGATGCAGAAATAACACACAGGATGCTTTATATGGTGTTTGTAGCTCTTACTAATCATAATGCAGTTGCTTGACGAGTGATAAATAGAAGATAATGGTAGACCTTATATGACATGCTTGCTGCTGCAGTATCCGGCCTACTGCACTTCACTTCTCCATCAAGACATAGTCTCCTCTTACTAACCTCTCTCTTAGGCTTAGATTAAACATTTATTACTTTTACTCTCAAGACATAAGACTACATGTAATTTAGTAATTAGAGAACTTCCCAACATGTAAGCTATATAAAGGCACAGCAGTTCACCATACCAGAAATGGATGCAGCACCTTTTTCTGCACTTTGAGAAGGCGAATTTCAGGCCACCTTTGAGTGCAAAGATGAGGGCTTTCCCTTTACTTTTTTTCTGAAATAGTCATTTCATGACCTCTAGAACTTTTTAGCATAAGTGCCTTCAGAAGCCCAGGCAATATTTTATGGCCTTTGAAAGAATTCAAAATTAAAACTAGTTTAGAACTTGACTAAGTACAGTTATGTCAAAAAAAAAAAAGTTTCTCTGGACTTCAGAAAGCATGTGCACAACCAATTAGCAGTCTCTGGAAATCTTCAGAAACTTGCATTATATTCCCTAACATCTGCTCACTAAAACAATGTTGTTATATTCAGTTCATAAATACACAGACTGAAGCACAGAATGGGTAAAACAACACTGATAAATTCACAATGAGAAATTTTCCACTGATTTCTAATGACTGCTCCAAAGTTACAGAGCAATCAAAGCAGGGGAGTTTTCTCTAGATGGTATGTCACAGTGGTATTTTATGCTGGAGTAGTTTATCCTGTACCAAATCTCAGCATAAACATACTTTTTCAATAGGAGACATTCTCAAATTGTTGAAGATTGATTACAACAGGCATATTGCAACATAACTGGAAACAATTCAAAGAGGAATCATTAAAACAATCCTATTTTAGAACACAATCTTCTTTCATGTGACTGAAAAGGGTTAATTCTAGTTGACTTTGAATTTACTATAATCTTACTATCTTGTCGTTAATTCAATGTGACTTACATGCATATAACCAGAACCTTTCAACTTATTAAAAAGGAAGATGTGCAAACAAGAGCATACTGCGTGGGAAAGGGACAAAGAAAGAGGAAATGAAATACAAAAGGAAAAGCACAGATAGGAAGCAAGAGGAAAAGAACAGCAAAGTATCAGAAACCAATTTTGCAATGAAAGAAGCAAAGGAAAGAATTAATGAGAAAATAGGGGAATATATTTTGCACTCAGAAAAAAAATAAAGGAATGCTGTGTATTTACTTACTTAATTTTGACAAATTTACGACATGGCACGGTGTTTTTTTGGCAACTTTCCATCAAAGGATCCACATCCTCAACAATGACAAAGGGAGCCTCCTCCAGGGTGACAATACTCAAATGGTTATCATCTGGGTCACTGTCTGCGAAAGAGCTGTACCTTGGCCAGACAGAGTACTTCAGGCTCAGTGAGTTGTTCTCCCATTTCCCCACCTGAAATGCCAAGATACGCAGGCTGCTGATATCTGCTTGCTTGTCTTTGACAAATGAGGTCTAATATTAAATGTGCTGGGACACAGGTACAGGAAATTACTTTGCAAAGACAGTTGTCTTGGGTTTTTGTTATCAAAATCACTTTAGAAGTTTTTAGTAATTGCATGAAGTGAGAAAATGCACTGTGGTAAAGACAAATAAGGCAATGTTATTTTAAGAGATAACAGCTTTATAAAGACTGGATGACATCAGTTAACACTATCTACCACCTGGCTATAGCTGCACTGAAATTTGACATGCATCATTCCCATTTGAGCCAGAACAGCAACCAGATACTCCGTTTGTTATTAGGACCAATTTGCAGTAATAAGAAAACAGTTGTCAAAAGAAGAAAGAAAAAAAAGGAAAAGCAAACTAATCCACACACACACATACACATCAGACTAGTAACCAAAGTATCATAATATCATTTCTGTATCTTCTCAAAAGAGAAGACTCTTCTATCCTTATACTTTGAAAAGCCATTGTGAAAGCCTTTACCTAGGGTTCCATCGCACCTGAGCCAGGCCAAAACATGTTTTTAGTAAACACAAGTTCAATTGTGCATGATTTAGTTCTTATTAGAAATAACATATTTTATTCTGCTTTAGTTAATGCCAACTGTTGGGAGAGTTTAAGAAAGCATACCCCACTTTACATTAAAATTGTCTATTTATTTACTCTTATAAATTATCCCTTCTAAATTAACCTACATTTCTTTCCACTTCCAGAACACCAGAAAGGGGCATATGATTTAAATATTTTGAAAACTCTAGCATTTTCTGCCTCAGACTGTGTTTAACTACTTTGTATCCATAAATCTAATTGCATGTTTCATCCGAGAGGCGATGACAGATAATATAAATGAGCTAGCAATCCACAAAATTTATAACCTAATGCATTTTAATAATTCTTCAGTTGCTTAAGCTAAATAAATTATAACATACTCATGAGACTGCTAAAATATTTGTTTTGCAAGGAAAATGGTGGGAATTAACAGTACAATGAGAGACTCAGGTCCAAAAAGAACTTGTAAAAAAATTGTCACCTACCTTCTGTCTTCTAAAGACTTTAAAATTAATCACAAAAATTCCCAAAGAACATTATTTATAACCATTCCTATTTAGGGAAGCATATGAGCACATGCCCTTTGCCGTTTCCTTTCCATCCTGTTTGTAAGTCAAGATGTTTTGCTGAACTTTAATGTAGGAGCCACAAATGCCAAATCTCTATACACTTAAATTAGGAAATTCAAAATATCTCAAGGGAATTAGGAATTCACACCTAAATCAACGGGAACCGGGCACAGGATTTATACGTACAGTTCTAGTATGAAATTTAACCAAAACACAATGGATGAAGCCTTTGTGAGAAAAAATATTTCATACACAGCAAATAAAACCATTTAACTCTATGAGACAGTTATATTGCAAAAACAGTTTAGTTGTCAAGTTATTGTATATAATTGCATTCACAGCAGAGTCTGTGCTGGTTTACGTTAGCTTACACAGCGTCGTTTATATCTATGCCCTAAGTACACCATGAAGTTGACCATCTGGAATGGGGAGATTTCCAGCCAGCTCAGTACTTCAGTCAAACAGCAAACGTGCCAAGTAATACGATGAATTTCAGAAGTGGAACATGTGCCCGACTGTCTGCCTATTCCAACCAGCAAGAAGAAACGAAACGTGACCGAGGCTCAGTTGCATTTGTGTGTTCAGGACTATAGCGTTGGCAGCACCTGCCTTTCTAAATCACTTGATACAGGATTCCGGGGAGAGGCAGATCTGCCTAATCCTGAAGCACTTCCCTCTGCAAGCCACCCCCTGCATTTGCATCACTGTCACGTGGACCAACAGCAAGATGAGCTGCCCACACAATATGAGTTCATCTGACCCTATCAAAAATGTAACGACTGTTTTGATGCTGTTAAAAGAGGAATCGTGATACTCTTTCATACTTCAACTGGAGTAACTGCCATTTTATTGTCCTGAGGAGGATATAACCAGTCATATTTTTAAACAGCTGAATTTGGGGAAATGCTAAATTCTTTTGACAGTTTTATCTGTATGGAAGTGTTATGTGTTGAGCGAATCTCTAAAGTTAGGTCCAAAAATGTTTATCAGTTGCCTTCCATGGATTTATCTCAATATTCACTCCTTGTAACCTTATTTTTAAAAAATAATTAAAAATTAAGACCTTGCCTTGGGTCTTAGGGGCATCCCTACTTCTCTGTCCAAAGAGGTCTACTGCTGCAGCCCCAGAGTGTCACAGTGACTTCATCTGGGCTTTATATGGTGCACAAATCGCATGACCATTTGTCGTGGTTTAGTCCCAGTTGGCAACTGAGCACCACACAGCCGCTCGCTCACCCTCCCCCACCCCTGGTAGGATGGGGGAAAGAATTGGAAGGGCAAAAGAAAACTCGCGGGTTGAGATAAAAACAGTTTAATAATTGAAAAAAAATAACAATAATAATGATAGTAATAAAATTGCAATGAAAAGGAGAACGAGAGAGAGAGAAACAAAACCCAGGAAAAACAAGTGATGCAACCGCTCACCACCCGCCGACCGATGCCCAGCCAGTCCCCGAGCAGCGATCACTGCCCCCCGGCCAACTCCCCCAGTTTCTATACTGAGCATGACGTCATATGGTATGGAATAGCCCTTTGGTCAATTTGGATCAACTATCTTGGCTGTGCCCCCTCCCAGTTTCTCGTGCACCTGGCAGAGCATGGGAAGCTGAAAAAGAAAGTCCTTGACTAGGGTAAGCACTACTTGGCAACAACTAAAACATCAGTGTGTTATCAGCATTCTTCTTACACTAAATCCAAAACACAGCACTATGCCAGCTACTTGGAAGAAAAGTAACTCTAACCCAGCCAAAACCAGGACACCATTGCAGGTCATCCCTGCTGCCACCAGTACAATGAGTAAACCACAGTGTCAGAAAGCACAATGAAAAAAAAGTACAAGAGAAAGATATGAATGTCATGAAGAATGGTAGAAAAGCAAAAGGCAGAAAAGCTCTGAAAATCCTTGCTGGTGGGCTAAGAATGGCAAATGAGAAAGGGTAGTAATTAGAAAGAGCCTGTAGGTCACTCCTTTTGTTTGGGAAATGTTCCTGTTGGATTTGTTTGTTCTAATTAATAAATGGTTAGCACAGGCGTTGGATTTGCTCTCCTGCTGATGCTGGACTCACAAGTGAACAGTTTCCATGTATATTTGGTATTTTTATTTTAAAATAGCTATATTGTTGAAGATTACATGTCACACTTCTATCTTTCTGCTACAGTTTTGAATGATCAAAACATATTTTTCTTTCTTTTTCATTTAAGTGGAGGGTAGGAATTTAGTTTTAGACAATTAAAGCATATAGTCAAAATATGGGAAGATTTTTATATTTCTTTTAGCTTGTGCAGAACTAATTATAGCATTGTTATTAAGAATATGAATGGTATTAATTATTTACACAATGTTTCGTACTTTGTATATTATTTAGTTCTTCCAAAGTCCTTGTGCAATTGATAGTATCCTTTTTTTACAAGGTAAAGGGTTGAAGTGACACAGAAAACTAAAACTAAAACATGAGCAGGTTCCCATAGTAATAAAGAGAATTTATGAAATTGTATCCATATGTAGGTTTCCTGCAGGATCAGCATTTATGTCACTTATGGAGGTCAGATCTAGTATTAGATCCAGTCAATATCTGTTTTGAATGCCTTTAAAACCTTCAGATGCTTAGGGAAAAAACCAACAGGTTATAACAAATACGCATGCTCATTGTATTTCAGAACATTATAAAGAGGTCTGCTTATGAAGTGTAAGAATTTGTGTGCAAACCCAAATGTTAAGTCCTTATTCAACACTGACTGTTAAAGTGGCTTACCTATGACAACAAAGCAAAATATCTGAGTTTAAAAAGTCCTGGTTTCACCTCTGAGGGTCATTATAAATGCTGTAGAATATGAAAAAGTTCATATGTAAAATATGAAAAGTAGAATATGAAAAGTTCAGTTGCTGCTCTCAGTAGGAGACAGTGGTGGTATTTGAATAAACCATTTTGCAGTGAAATAGTTTACCAACCTGGACAGCTTCAAAATTCAATTGCCTCCAGTGTTTTGCAGCACTCATTTTCAGTGTGCTACTTCGTGATCATTATAGCTACTGATGAAATGAAGTAAATGTGGCACTCTCCAACCAAGTCCAAGCGTCTAGATTTGAGGTAGAAGGGCTCTATGTTTAAATTAGCATGCTTTCCTACTAACATTGGTATCCCTGTTACAGATATTCTGCATGCAACATTTTCTAATTTTAATGACAAATTATTTGAACACTAGAACACACTAATTTGTAGGTGAAACTACAAACCTCCAATACAGAACAGGAATGAACAGTAACTCTACATACTCTTAGCATAAGAGACCAGAAACAATTTTCATAGCCAGTCTATCAAAGACTAACAGGTCCACAAAAGTAAAATAGTGGTAAACTCACATGTAGGATAGAAACACACTGCCTCTACTGTGGAAATGTTATCACTACAGTGAAGAATTACTATCTTATTCTTTCCATCTGCAGCCTAAAACTTCCTACTTGTACTTGATCAATCTCAAGGGAACTCTTTGCCATTCAGAAGCTTTTTCTTATGTCCTCAGTCTTCAAGCCATCACTGCTTGGAAAAGGGCAGCCAGAGGACAACAGGGAGTTAAAATACTGCATAGGCCTGCCAGGTTGCCAAAATTATATTTTGATAGGGGGGGAGGTGGGTAGAAGAGAACTTTTCTGAAGACAATTTCCATTGTCCTAATTTCTTGAAAGAAAACAATTCAGAAAGTGGGCTTTTTACTGTTCAAAACATAAACCCATCATTTGAAATAGCTTGTAAAAAGAAATAAAGATGTTTTGTTCTGGACTTGCTATCTAGAAATACACGTTAATTTATCAGAATACATAGAGATAAATTTGAGGTGAAAGAATTTCAACTACTCCAATCTATTATTTTGTTTTGGTTTGGTTACTGATTCATAGAATTTGAAATTTTAACTTTTTTCTCTGAAACAGAATGGAAACATTTTTAAGATTTCAAAACTTTGTGTCAGTCAGGATAATCATTTCCCTTAGCTCCTGGAAGCAAGACTACTGCCCCAGAGAACTCAGCTGAAAGCACAGCTCATTGACAGTAGGCAGCCAGAGACACATTCCAACTGCATCAAGAAGAATCGCATGTATTTGAGTTGGTGTGGCAGGCCCAGCCACCCTGAATTTAAAATGAAGCCAATATAAGACAGAACATTTATATTTGGTGTAGCCACTCCCTAAGGACAGGAAATTTAGCTGTAGATGAATCAGGGCAGTTTGCTCAGTCTTACCTGCATCCCTTTAATCACCTATTCCTTTCCTCTTTCCTGGAAAATTAAGAATATTTAAGATCCCCATCAATCCCCATTTTGGTGTAACACAAAGTCATCTTCACCTGCAACCACTTGCTGTTTCAAAATCTCATGTGCTGAGGAATCATTTCCTTAGCACCTCTAGGCACACATAGAACACGGGAAAAATATAGCTATTTTTGTAAAATGTGTTCTGTAAAATCTCCTTTTCATTTAGGTAACATGACTTTTTTAGAATGACAACCATTTAATAGAGCATTAAATAAAGTACAGGAGGAACATTTGGACTTCTGGATTATGCAACCTGAAAGATGAAACTACTGAATAGTTCAAAGACAGGTCTGAAAATTTGATTTATGCTCCAACCTTAAACCCAATTAACTACATTTAGCTACAGTGTATAGCAAGTCAAGCAATGGAGAAAAGAATAGCATGCTTAGAGTGCAAAGAGCACAAAAGTGTGTCTAGAAAGAGACCTCTCCTGCTTGGACCTCCTGAGAATCCCATTAATATTACTAGAGAAATAAAAAGTGAAAACGAGCTTATTCTCAGCAGATACAATGGAATATCTGTGTTGCTAGATTCAAAAATGGAGGGGGAAGGTAAAACTGCATTAAGAAAGGTTTTAAAGTAATAAACACATTAGCATGTATTTGTAAAACATTTTTAAAAAAGAAAATTCAAGCTGAGGATAACGCTCAAAAATGCAGACATGCTCCATTGCAGAACTGTCAAAACTGCATGCAAATACTTTTACTATACTGCGTGGAAATGCCACAAAATATCCAGAGATTTATGATAAATTTCTGTCATTCCTAGTGAGACTGATAATGATGTGGCCTCAATCCCAGAGAAATACAGAAGATGGCCCTCACTTGAAAAAAGGACAATAGAACCATTTTTGGGAAAGATCCTGGCCCAAATTATAAAAATCCCTATTTATGGCCAAAAGACTGGGACTCTCATAAAAAAATACAGTTTCAATAGTGAATCAAACCCTCCATTCACTACTGTAGGTGCAAAACCCAGCTTCAGGTATGGATTTGCAACGATAGATATTGCGTTGCATCTCTCTTGAACTTGTGCATTCTTTCCCATTTTCTCCACCTTCATATGCAGTCTGGAATATTCCCTTTGGTTTAATCTCTGCAGGATACAGGAAGGAAAGCAGAAAATAGCTGAGAGCACAGAAGAGCTTGTTCGATGTCAGACTGAATTAGCAATCATAGGGTCCTCATCTCATCCACCGTTGTCTAAAGCACCTTACAAACTCACTGTATCACATACGTGGTTTGACCACCTCATGCATGCCTATTTATCTTTTGAAGACTGCCGCCAGGGAGGGTGATAATGAAGTATTTGGTGTGTTTCTGTGTAACAGCTAGAGAAATACAGCTAGCCTCAGACAGACAGACAACTTGCAAAGTTACTCATTGCTGCACCTCATGGAGACCCCTCTCCAGCTGCACCCAAAAGCAAGTCTCTAAACAATATGAGGATGATTGACATAATCCTAATCACACGTCCTCACGGAGGCCATCGAATCAGAGAAAAAGAGAAATCAGAGAAAAAGGCCAGATCCTGAGCAGAAAGAGAAAAGAGCAGAGTATGTTCTCCCTTGTGTGCCAACGCTGGCACAGAAAGGAAGTCTGTCACACCAGCATATCTCACAGAAAACAAACAAATAACTCGGTCCTATCACCCTCTTCCCAGCAGATGGGAACTGTACGCAATACACAGTCATCATCCTTTTGTAAGAAAAAATGTTACACGACAACATGGATACTAAATGCACTCCTAGGACTACTCGACCAAACCTTTGAAAAGAGAAAAATTTTCCAGGATGTTCTTTCTACTTTAAACACACACACACATTGCAACATACTTTTTGAGCCCTCTCACTTTTGTGAAGAAAATAATGCTGAGCAAATGCAAAATCTAACTCATCTTGCTTTATAGAAAACCTATTTGTTACTTTTATTTCGTCATACGTTTCCACTTACAAGGAAGAGCTACTCTGGCAAGTTTTGAGTCAATAACTAGAAAGCATAAATTGAGTTTGTCAGGTTAGCAATAACAGGCAGCTGCAGAACAAAGCACAATTGCAAAATCCTTCCTCCAGAAACAGCATCTGTTGCATACCTTCTGCTGCAAACCTTTGTGTCGCTTCGTGTTTCTGAAGGTCCATATTTCACAATGACACTCCAAATTTAAATGACAAAATACGATGCGAGCACTTTCATGGCTTATTAATAGGGAGTGTTTTACAGTCCTGGGTGGTTTGAAGATCTCCATTTAAAGACTTTGAAGTTTTCAAAATTTGCNTCTTCCCCCATAGCTGCTCCTTACGCTGACAGGAAGGCACCAACACTGCAACCAGCAGGGCTCAAAGGAAAACACAGTACCCAGAGAGATTATAAACAAACAGGAGGAGAAGAGAAAGCAACCACCTCCTGTAGCCTCATTTTTCAATACAGAATTAGTAATTAGCACTTACCAAATCCTCAGTGGCTGGTATAGTTTTGGTACAGGGAAATGTCCCAAATAACTCTATAGAGCACAAAAGTTCAAACTCATGCCAGAGAAGCCATTTTATGAGTTGATGACATCATTAGAAAGGAAAAGAGCTGAACAAATCGACAGGTCCTTCCTCCACCTCTCAGTGAGGGAAGACTTTTTGTCACCTCTGCACTCAGTGAAGATCTTACAGCTCTACAGAAATATCCAGATAGCCATACCTTTACCTCCAGAGAGGAAGAACTGCCCTGAAAGTCTTCCTACTCTTTCATCTCCTCTCTAATATTATCTGTGAAGAACAGGAGCAAAGCACACTTTACCACTGCTTTCCATGGTAGCTGCGATTCCTTTACAGCAGCAGAGAGGAGGGAACCATCCTCCTTGGGAATACAGGATTTAAGAAATGCTGCATAATAATTGGTGCAATTCAAACAATTCAGTACAGTAAAGGTCAAAGAAAAGGCCTTTAGGCTAAGTAAAAGCTCACTGATACAGAAACAATATGCAATTTTCACTCGACAGTAAGTGTCAGGATAGGTGTATTTACAGGAAGACTAAATACACTAAGCAACAAGGATGGAACAAAGAAAATGACAACCCAACAGATGTTAAAGAGCATCCTGTTTCTGCTATGGGCAAAGATAATGTATCATGTTAGGCCACAGAGCTACTGACAAAAGATAACCAGCAAATGGATGATTAGATCATGCAATTTCATCTGTTCTAGTCAAAATATATGCATTTCTTCACAACTTTTAGGGAATGTCTATCATGAGGCATCAGGATCCTTCAGCTGTCACGACCCCTGCTCTGAAATCAATTGAGATTTCGCAAGAAACTACCCTGTACCATCTCAGTGACTTTTTATTATCACAGTACTCTGAGAAAAAGCTCGGTCAGATTTCTGACCAAGTATTAGGTTTTTCAGTTCTTGTCCAGTGAAGTTTCAGTTATACCATTAGATATGATAACTGTCTGTTCTTGGCTACATGACGGTGGATGTTAGTAGCCAGATGGAGCTCTCTGTGAAGACCTTGGTTCATTTATTCCAGGCAGGAATCGCGCACCCTCTGCCCACTCATTCCTACTTAGATACAAATGTGTACAACCTCACACAGAGCTTGTAAATCTGGCATATGTCAGAACAAAATCAAGTTCTACATTAAATCCTGCATTAATAGAAAATCAAGGATGATTGGTTACATTTAGAATAAATCTGGATGTAAGTAACGGTTCTTGCAGTGGCATTTAACCAGCAATTGTGCCATGTACTGTTACTCTTGCTTCTTGTAAAAATTCATTGGCTACAAAAATGTAGGACACTTACATCTCACAGATTCACCCAGAATACAGACCACCATGGTAATTTTATCTGTATCTATCTGGGAGCACCAGTAAAAATTTTTTTTACCCTGGAACTCATCTTTACACATGGAACACGCTCGTCTTTAAATGCTATACAGTCCTCCCCACCTTACTTAACATATATGATATGCACAGCTAATTAAACCGCCTAATTTTGCCACTGCTAATTACATTCTAGTATATAATTTTAATCTTGGATTGATTGGTTTTATTTCCACATTAAAAAAAAAAAAAAAAAAAATAAAAGACTGGGAAGTTGCAA
>VYZW01026729.1:72968-89451 GCA_013401315.1 Balaeniceps rex
TTTCTAGGCAGGAGCCTCCTTTCAGTCACTCTTTTTTCCTCCTAGATGCCCCTTAAACACGACAATGAGCAGAAAGGGATTTACCAGATGGAAAAGTGTGCACAGACAACATAAGCATCAGCCTACACAGAGCCTTGTAGCCCAGCACAGCAGGTGGAGCATGCACTGCTGCCATACAACATGCACAGTTACATACAGCAAAACCTCCACCAAATCTTCCATTCTCCGATAGGGGAGTCACTTGAAGGTTAAAACAGGCTCAAGTTATTTCTTGGAAATAATGTCGGTGCATATATCCAGCATTCCTTTCCTGCTGTTAGCTCATCTTTCAAAAACATCAAACCTATCTCCCCTTGTCCTTTGAATGGTCTCTTTAGAGAAGTTTCAAGGTACAAAATGTATGAAATTATTATACCATAAGCATTGTTGGCTGCCTCTCTAGCCATTTTCTCCCTTTGGTGCCTCATATTAATATTCCCCAATAGTATAATACTTTTTCCAGAACATTATATATGATATGCAGACTGTTGAAGAATTTTAAAATAGGGTAAGAAATTTTCATAATGGTTACTGAGCAAAAGATTCCTCCGAAGATTCAGATTGACACATTTGGATAGGATTAAATTTATCCAGAGAATTAAATTTGCATCAAATGAATATAAAGAAATACATAGCATAATCTAGGACTACTCTCTGTGCTTTTGCATGACTAGCATATTTACTGAGATGTCCTTCAGTAATTCTTCTTTTGTCATTATTATTCAACGTCATGAAGAGTCTTGAAGTCTTACAAACTGGAGTTTTAAGTTGATTTTATGGGATCCTAAAACTATAAGAAAAAGAGTTCATAGATTTCAGCAGCAATTTAGATAATGCAGGATCATGCCTTATGAATTTAAAATAAAACTGGTGGATGATACAGATGTATATTTTCCTAGTCTCATATTGCAAACAGTTTCTAAGGTCCCCTGGTTTTAAAACATGGGACCACAGATAACCTGCAAAACTCACAGCCAAAACAATCACAGGCTGAGGTGGCAGTTTTAAAGAAGAAATATTCATGATAAACTTTTTCTTTTATTACTCGCATATATGATTAACCCTGATATTAAGATACTTTTCCTTCTAGCCTATATAGAGGTTTATAGAGATTACTTGCCTACCAGGAGAACACAAGTCAAAATTCTGAATTTTTTAGGCAAACGTTGTAGGGATTATCCTCCAATTCAACAGGAATTTCACAGTTAAAAAAAAAAAAGTGTACTTTTACTCTAAAATCTGTCAAAGAATACAAAACCAAGCAAATAAAAGGACTGGAGCTATCAGGATATACAAATCCATCTAAATTTAGGTAGTTAAGGCCCAAGTTCCTGGAGATTTTTTCAGTCATCCATTTTATTTTAGTAAATTGTAAGAAGAAATGCAAGGTGTGTTTCACAGAAATCTTCTGAAATCCACGTGGCTTATCTTCACTGATATGTTGCTTTCCCTGTTAAAACTCCTTAGACCTACTCACAATAAGGTAAAATTATCTTTTCTGAACTGTTGTGACAAATCTGCTACAGCAGAATATCATCACTGACATCCATGACGTTAATCCGTCTACTTGTCATTAACAGGGTTCTACCAAGTCTCTCCTATCTCCTCTAACATCTTTTACCCAGAGGTAATGCTCACCTTTTCCCATTCGCGATCGTTGTTCAGTACTATCACCACCAGCCTGGGGTGTGCCTGATAACCATCTGCTGTGAAGGACAAATCTTTACCTTCCCAAGTCACATTCATCATAAACCTAGAAGGCAAGGAAAAAAAGTTCATTGAAAAATTAATGAGCTGTCCAGCAATTAATGAGCAAGCTAGTTCAGTCATCAGAACCACTGATGAAATACACGCACCAAATCCTGTTATAATGCTGTGAAAAGCCTACGTTTGCAGCATGGGGAGTCTGAATATTTCAAGGCAGTCCACAGCAGAAGACAAAGCAAAATATTGCTTACATATGGTTTTTAATGCAGACATCATTTTTAAAGCAGCTTCCACATTATGTATGACCTGTACACTCCATGAATAATCTTTCTGGCACTTTGCACGACCTCGCTAGCTTTTCAGGACCATTTTAAACATGTCTACATCAGCTCTGTATGTAACATTATACTATTGTCTCACTAGAGAAATACCCAGAGGGAAGTGCATCTACTCTGGCTTCACCTGTTTAGACCTCCAAGAGTCCTGTCAGACCTTCCTGACACTGTAGCTATACACAGTGTCTTTTGACACTTGGATAAATTCCACTAATGCCTTCAGCCAAAACCAGACATGAAAACTTTGAAGGGGTTGATAATATTTCAGTTCAGTAATTTCAAAAAGAAAAAAGCTATATGTTTTAAACTTTTTTGTATTTAGGTTAATTTTCAATGGTTTTCAAAAGATATATAAGCTAATTAGGACTTTGAATAGAAAAAAAAATAGAGGGACTCAGAATAAAATGTACTGGAAGAAGGAGGAATTTTAAAATGTTTTTGAAAATGTTGGTTCAATCCCAAATTTTCTGCCTTTAGACTTACCAGTTTGGGCATTGAATCAATAAAACTGTTTATTTACCACAGGCTCTTTGTTCAGCTACAAAGGAGAAGATTTATTCAACTGAAAATTTTGTACAAATTCACGTCAACAGAAGGAAATTACTCAGTGTTACAACAAGAGGTACCTCCCCTAAGATGTGCCACGGTACTGTTGCTTGCTTTCTCCATTCTCCTGTATTGCCACGCTAACCTGCATGTTCTAAGGACAGAATACTACTTCTTATAAGCAATCCTGTCATTAGCAATGATTACATCATCTCTACCGAGTCATTGCTCTGACCTGGACTGTGCCATCGAGGGACACTTACGAACTCTGGTGAATAACACTGCAGGTGGCTCCATGCACACCAGCCACGGGCCAGAAGTGCTCAGCAGCCAGACACTGCAGTGGACCTGATCTACCCTGGGCTAGGGATCTCAGTACCTCACTCATCACCTTAGAGACATTCTTCAGCTCTACAGAGTCCTATAGCTTTTCTAGCCATAGATTTGCCCCTGAAGGTCTTAAATTCCTTATTGAGTTTATACCAATTCTAATATACTTTACCTAGTTTTTTCATTTCCTGATTAGCATGCATAGTTTTTAATTTCTAACTGTTGCTTTCCATTCATCATTGAATCACGTACCCTCTTTTCCAAAGCATTGTCCTTTTGTTGATTCAGAAATGATGGCATTCTGGCCATCTAACAAACTTGACTTTCTCTCAAAATTTTCCAGATTTCTAACATAAATCCATATTTATATTTGCTCCAGTTCCACACAGCTTCAGTGTTTCTCAGCGAGAACAGATTGTTTCCACCGCTCCAGGGTCAGAAACAGTGATGAGAAATTGCAGTTTTTATTTAAAGCGCAAATACAGGGAACTTACTGCCAAGAGTCTGAACTTCCACAGCACACAAGTCAAGCTCCCCAGACTATGATAGTGAAAAAATCATTTTATACATTACCTGAAATTCTGTCACCTAAGAAAATCAGGCATGAAAGGGAAGAGAGTAAAAGGCTGGTACTGGCATTGCTGTTCTTTGGTCATGTTAAAAAAAATCAAAACTACAGACTGTCAATGTGAGCCTGACAGGGCTATCCCGTGGGTGAGAGCTAAAACTGCAATTCAAAATCTTGGAGATCCCATGGGACTTCCAGAAGATAATGTGTCCTCCACCCCATATCCATGGTCTGAAGTTAATTGCATTGAAGTGCACTGAAGTGCACAAGTGTATTTCATTGAAAGAAATTCAGTCCAAGCTTTCACCTAGGTGCTCTCCTTCTGGAATTCAGCTCAACATCAATATCATTCCATCCCACAAACAGATGTGTTTTGAAGGGAGTTAAAGTTACTTTAACTATCCTTCATACATTGCTCTGTAATGTTTTACCCACAAGAAACTGATACTGGTTTACATGTTTGTTTGTTTGTTTGTAGCAGTAGTAGTAGCATGGTCTCCTGGTGAATCTGACACAGACAAAATTCTTCAGCTCCACATTCAAAGGAGAAGGCTTTGTATTGACATAGCTGCCCAAAAATCCCAATAGCAGAAGCACACTAAATAAAAGTTTATAGACCCAGAAAAAATAATAGCATTGTATCATGACAGTTAATAATTAAATGTGCACTGCCCTAAACAGCCATATTAACATCGTTCAGCACCGGTTTGACAGCAATTTGTAAATTCACCCATTGTAATAACACATATTTTGTGACAGACTTTCAGTGTGAAAATTTTCCCCTTGGCAGAACTTTGCTTTTCAGTTGAACTAATTTCCCATGTATTACATTTTTCATCCAGCACTGAAAGAGCTTGCTTGGGAATAAAAAGCTGGTTTGCCACCTTGAGAGGAAGTGGCAAACCACCAAACCGAATTTGCTGTGCGTACATGTAAGAAACCAGCATAACGTTTGCTCACTGCTGAAAATCAAATGCATTGTGACCCAAGGAATAAAACACCCAGGAAGCCACCACAAGGGGTGACCTTCACCTCCTGTGAAAACATGCACTACGCATATTCGTACTTTTGCACCCTCCCTCACAGGTTCCCTCCCATTCATACCCATAAAATAACGCCCCCCACATAACACATTGTCTTATGGGGTCAGGCAGAAATCACCTCATTTCAATAAAATTGAAAGCCCAAGCATTTTGTCTCCTCCTAAGGGCTGGACCACAAACATGCACGCTGTACTACATCAGGCTTTTGTGTCCAGTTGGGTTTTTAATTACGTAGCCATTGGTGACTGGACTTGAGTTGAACCCTTCTTTTATGTAGTTTGGTAGGATCACTACCCCAGATTTCAGACACCACTCATCATATTTTGGGATTAATATGCAAATGCCCTAGCCTAGAAGCTAGTCAAGGGCCATCATAAGATGCAGTGCTGTAGCTGCAGTGATGCTCAAGTGCTCCAAAAAGAAAGATGAACCACAAATCTAAACTGAAAAACTGAACTCAGCATATACTTTTAAACTGTGTGAATTCACTAGCCATTTAGTAGTGAAACACATTTTGCAAGTTAAAAAAAAGTCCCTAATCTGTAAAAGTGTCTTAAAATTGTATTGTCTGAGTCATATGCAAAGGTATCAGTGAGTGACACAGTCTGACTACCCCAGTTTCTCAAATTGCAGCAATAAAAAAGAACTTCAAAGAGATTCTTGTTTTCCCAAGCATACTCTTCTGTACGAAATTAATCAGCTGCCTGTGTTCTTCAGAAACCAGTGCCTACAATCTACACTCCCTTTTGAACTGTCATTTTTCCTCCACAAAGGACAGAAGTCCTGCTCTGCTTTTACTGGCCAAGATCCTAAACTGCTCGTCTCTGTGAAAAACAACCGTGTGCTTTTCTGTCCTGGTTAGGAAGAGTGAGGAAAAGAAAGTATTTCTATTATACGTTATTCTTATAGAGTTTTAGTTTGCCCAAGATTAATTCTGTGCAAGATGTCTTTGCCTTCTGAATTGGTCAAAATATATTTCTGAAGTAGTTCTGGAATTGCATATTCCTATTCTTAACTAAATGAGGTGCTTGATTATTTGAGCTCGTTACTTTAAGGGGGCAATTCAGCATACACCTTGGATTAGTAGTTAATCTGCTTTCATACCTCATTAATGCTATAACCTTTGCAAAGACATGATAGCAGGAGGTCTTGTGATGGTATTAGTACACTGAAGTCTTAATTAACTTTTGCAAACTGAAGTTTGTGAGTAAGATTCCCCAGGTGATATATATATGAAAAATGGGATTTTTGGGGGCATTCTCACACTGAATCCAAAACAGGTTTTTATCATGTGAAGAACCAAACCTGTACTATATATTTCAAAACACTTTAAAACACTTATCCAATTCTTTTTTGCTTGTCACCTTCCCCCCAAAAAATGAAAAGAGAAGCGCTGAAACACCACAGCAGAACACTGTTCCCATTGTATTTACAGCAAGCCTTTGAAGCACCAAGGTTACAAACTGCTCTCAAGGTTTCCAACTTAATTTTTATAGACTCAGAAAGATCAAGCTTCAGATTAATACCAAAACTGTGTAATATTTATCCATGACAAACTTCTGACTCTATCCAGAAAGACAGAACACATTTGAATAAGGTGGGCTTTCCTACCCTGTAAATATTATATCACAACTTCATTGCCTCTAATTTCCATTAACAAATTGGGGAAGACTTTGCCAAGATGATCAGACCTCAATTTTTAGAAGACCATTTGCTAGAATACAATATCGCTGAAACAGAAACACCTTTCTGGCCAGTCTCCTTACAGAAGACATGGACCTTCTTTGCCCATAAGGTGTTTGGTAAGGATTTCCTATACAGTGTGAAAACAGTTGAAACCCCAGCAAAGCTGCAACCACTCCTGGAGGAGAATCTTTGAGACTTTCTGCTTCTATGTTATACAACAGCAAACATGTTTGCAAGCTATGGGATTTCTTTTGATGTTTACCATATATATGTATATACATATATGCAAGATACACAAGTGTTCCCCTAATAGACGCAAGGATTTGAGAGCAAAAGCAAGAAGGTTTAGTGGATTCTGTGGTGGGCACTTTTTTAAGGGGGGGGGGGACCTTATGAAAATTATAAAGATCATTGTCTCAAACAAAGATCAATCCTAGCCCCGGCTTCATAAACTTCTTTGGGGGATGTGAGAAAACAAACAGCGACAGAATGAAAGGGCAACACTGCACGGAAAAGCAGCCCTGCGAAACCGAAGAAGGTGAGATATCGCCTCTGGAACCTCACCAGCGATGGTGCTCAGGAAAGTCCCCACCCGGCAGTGCCCTCCACATGCTGTATCTCTGGGATGCCAGGCAGGGAGCAACCTCCCAAATATTCATGTCCTCAGGATGGGCACTCTCATGCCCAGAAGACCCTGCACCACTACTTTACAATTTATTTCTCCCTTAGAGCAAGCTGAGCTTACTCCTGATCACCCATTAAGACTAGTGAGCCGAGAGACTTAGCCCCTTGTTTCTCCTTTTCAGGGTAACTTTTGCCATGGGCAGCAGCATATGAACCAGTCCCTGAATCAACTGGCTTCTCCAGTGGAAGCCAAGCTGAGGGAAGACCCTGGCCAGAAGGCAAGGGAAATGCAGATTTTTGAGATTCATGGGGCTAGAAATAAGTAAAAAATATGGAATACAATCTGGAACCACCCCTCAAAAGCTTTGCACAGCCAGGAGGAAGCGCTGCTGTAGGGACAGGGTAAAACGGGTCCACACATTGAAGTAGCAGCACTCTGCGCTTGCTGAGGCCAAACGGGTCTGCTTATGCTTAGAATAAAACTGAAATGCTCTTCTAGAAAGATGCAAGGATCACAGCATTAACAGATGTCATACGTAAGAAAATACTTCTACAAATGTGTAAAAATTCAGGGCATCTCAAAAATAACTGGATTTTAAAAGCTAGCAATTGCATGCATGTGCATACACTGAGCCAGGAAGTCCTTGGAGCAATGCAATAAACTGAAACTTTTTAATTAATTGATCCCTTAAAAATAAATGCATACAATGTAGTTGTGATAATTATTATACATACGACAAAAATGCTCTCACCAAAACTAATACAGTAAAAAAATTCCCTCTTCTCCCCTCCAAACTGTTTGTTTTGATGTTTTCTCCATTTTTCTCTATCTCATGTTTATTTTCTTTCCATCTATTCACTGAAATATGAATGTGAAACTGTCCATGCTTGGATCAACTTGTGTAACTGAGCACAATCAGTAACAACAGCTGCCTTTCCTACAGAAAGGATCCTTTGGTTTCTCCCCTGCCAAGGTTATAAGCCTTCTTTTCCACTAACCTCTTTTCATAACATTATAGCATCTAGCAATAAATAAATTGCTAGATTTGAGGGGGTACATCACCATGTTGAATTCCCAGGGTTACCTTTAAAACCTTCACTCTGGTGGGTGCCAGTGTGATCCCGGGAGAAACTGCTCCCAGCCCCAGCCCAGCAAAGCACGAGGGGCAGCGGGGCGCAGTGGGGGAGCCAGCCGGGGGGGCTGCAGGGCGGAGGGCGCACACCATACGGGAATTACGCCTTCAGAAACCAAACGGGTCGTGCAAACACCCTCAGCAAACGTCCCATGGTTTTAAAAGCAAGTTTAGAGACAGGAAGCGCAGACTGTCTCAGATGCCTGTTCTTCTGGTTGCTCTGATATTTGCTCCTTCCTTTTTTGTTTTATAATGATAATTTTATACAGATTCAGACTTTTAGAAGTAGAAGTTCAGGACTCGTCAGGCTCAGGAACAGAGCCAGCTCTGCAATAACAGGCTGGTTTATAATTAGCATGAAATCCACCTAGTATCCAGCTCCCAAACAGATCAGTGGCTGGGAAAAATATAATGGGTAAGGCAGAGGCATTAATGAAAACATAATCACTGCTAAGCTACCTCCAAAGAAGAGAACTTAGTTACTAGACCTGTAAAATAAAGCATGCAGCCTGATAGCTGCAGGGAGCGGAAAGCCCGCAGGACTCCTCGCTGCCACGAGTTCAGAGCCACATTTCCTGCCCTCATCCTGCAGCCCAGATCAGATAACCAAACTTGATAAATTCCTCAGGTGCCATCACTGGGGACTATCATTTTTTATTTATTGCCGCCTTCACCATGGGGCAGTGTTTCAAATCCGTGACAACCGTAGGCAGTGAAGAGAAACAGCAGAGACTTAGGGAAATACAGGTTTCATAAAAGAAACTCTCCCCCTTCTCTCCCAAAGAAGGAATTTCCAAACTGAGATTTAAAGCAGATGAAATGCCCCACAACCAACATGTCATCTGGCGATATTTCTCTTTCCTCCAAACAGCATGAACCAACCATTTTAATAATCTAGACAGCCAGCCTGTCTGGGCTTGGCATTCACCCAGCATCATACCTAAAAAAGCAGGAGTGAATCCAAATTTTGTCTTTTCTTCTTTATCTTGTTGAGGCTCTGAAATGCTGAACTTCCTTACTATGATTCTACTGTGACATTTGAAAGATACTTATCAATAGAAACCCCAAGAAAAATTATTTATCATTAAGAAACAGATTTCCTAAAAACATCTATAAAATTAAATCAAGAAAAGCTGAATGTAGAATATATAATGTGTGGTCTGAAGTACATATAGAAATAGAAATAGAAATAGGTCTCAAATAAATCACTATTAAACAAGGTAGCAATGCATTTTTCAGGGAATGAAGCTTTTTTTAAAGACAATTTTATACCTTAGGCTATGTAGGATTTTATTTTCTAAACCCAAATCCTTCGCAGTAATGCAAAGAGCCTCTTCTTCCTCTTCATGCCTCCTCCTCCTCCACTTCCCCTAGCCCTTGCTCTCCTCAATATAACTCTGCAATGGTACCCTGTTTTGGAGTTGTATCTCCCTAGGCCTTGAGCCAGCATGGATGAATAAAATTTTGGGAACAATATGCTCAGTGACTGTGAAAAAGGAATGGCATGCCAACTACTTGTACCTCCTGCCAGCTGCTCCTTAAAGCATTAGTTGCCACTAGTTCTGGAAAAGTCATTTTGCCCCAATTCTGCCCGATGAGCAACAAAACCCTTGGGGAGCCCTTCTGAAAGGGGGGCAAGGGGAGGGAGCAAAATTAGAAAGGGCCCAAATGCCTAGGAGGATGCCACAGACTAGCGTAACTCATAAAACACCAGAAGGTTTAGTAAGTTAATGTTATTATTAGAAATAACATTTCATAAAAAGCACTAATATGGTTACATTTTGCTCCACCACCTCAGAAACATCCCAAACTCTTCCCCGTGAACCTGCCTGGCTTCCTGCAAGGGGACGGTGTCTGCAGCAGCTCCGTCTCCAAGAACCTTCACTTATATTTTGAATTTCAAGGCCTGCTTTCAGCCCTGAAAGTGGCTCTGCTCAACTCCAGAACAGAGGCCATGCTTGTTCTCTTGTTTTAAATTATTTTTAATTATCACAAAAAGGGGAAAAGGGTTCTAAAAGCCCCTCATCCGGCAACTGTTTGGTACCTTCTGCTTCTTAACTGACCTAACCTGTGAGATAATTCTGATACAAATTTTCTATAATTTCTTGAATCACTTCATCAGTAAACCAGCACCACGTCAGGATGTCTTGGGTGGAGTGTTTTCCTCCACAACCCCTCTTTTGTTGCCAGTGAAGTTTAGTTTTACAGCATCGCAGTAGCAAAGGAGAAGGATAAGCAAATCTAGCAGCATGCAAAAACTGAAACTTCTTCAAGCTTTAAAGTCACCGAAAATGAAGTACTAAATTTAAAATATGCTCAAATTAGCTGTTTCCCTCCACAACATGTAAGCAATGTATGTGACTATTGAAACTTGGGTTACCGTCTCAGATCATCACCCTGCGCGCAATGCACTCCTGTGAGCACGCAGTGGCTCCAGTAATGCTGCAGTGGGATCACAAAATGGGAAAAACAATCAAAACATCCTGGAGAGTCTTGGGTGAATGTGAATAACATTTGTTTTTCTGCACAGCAAGCACGCTACTAGTGAAAAAGCATTTTGCTTTGTATATAGTTAGTTACATAATGATACATCTTCAATCATACGATAAAGCAGATGATACTTATTTTTCCCAAGTCTTTTGTCAGAACTTAAATGAACAAATCCTCTGTAGATTGGCTGTTGATCTGTATGCAGGAAAAGATTAAACAGATCTGCTGGATTATTCATCAAACCATTGTGTCTAATTAATACCTGATTTTGCTCAAAAGAAGAAGAGGAAAATTTATCTGTCATTGCTAAAAGCTGGAATCAAAATATTGAACGTGATGAATGAATATCAGGACTAGAGAGACAGCATACCCTTGCCCTCCAAAGAAGACGCTGTCTCGTTGCCATGCTGTAAGCTAACAGCAGCCCAACAGCAAGGACAAGAAAATGGACCATGCATTAGACCATGGAAAGACAGCATGACTCACTGAGTCCCTGAGTTTTTAAAGTAGGGTGATTCAGGGCAGGATCAACTAATGCCTTTGTATCTGGCCCTTTGGACCTCACATTGCTCCTGCTCCCTGGCTCAGTGGTGGCGAATAAAGGAAACTATGCTTGGCAGGGTATGAAATGACAGCCTGCCCAGAGCAGTGTGGACAGCTTTCTAGCCCTACAACTTCACTACTGGAAGTAAGATGAGTCTCGGAAACCTGCATATTATTTGCCTGTATTTGGAAACTGAAGTAACTAAATGTAAACACAATGTGGTAAGCGCCTGACTACCTATGGCCAGACACAACCGTTTGCTTTTCAGGATAATGACAATAGGGCAACAGCTTTGTCATCCCCGTCCATCCCTGTACAGATCAGAGTGGTTGGAAATGTTGTGAAATGTATCTCCCAGGGTTATGACTTTTCTACACAACATGAGTACTCTTCTAGACAAAGCAGAAGCATTTCTATTCACAAAGCAGCAGCATTTTCCATGACGACCGGCAGAGTTATTTTGTTTTGCTGTTTGTTTGCTTCCATGTTTTCCTTTCTTGAGAGAGAGCAAGCATTTGTTCAACTGACATTGCATTAATGAGCTGCTAATTCTATCTACCCTGCTGTGCTAGTGCCAGTATTTCACACGATAGTATTTTGCTGTCTTGGGAGAATCTGGATCTTACACAGATGGGAAAAGATGATCTGAATCAATACATATATATATATGTATGCACTGTTTTTAATGCATTGAAAATGATCCCTGTATTTTATTTTAAATCCTTTATTCACAGGGAAAAACTAGTTTTCCCGTGTGTATCAGAAATAAACATTGATCAAATAATTTGAAAAACTAAAGAAAATCTGATTTTTTCTGGGTCTAGAAAGCCAATAAAAGCATCTTAAAATTGCAGTGACAGGGGAAGGATAAATTGTGTGCTTCAAAACATATATATCTTCAAACCAATTTAGTACTCAAAGGATTTGAGAAAGAGGGAGGAGGAGCTTTCACTTCATGGCTTTCTTTACATAGAATTTCTTCATAAATGGAGATGAAAATTACTATCTAGATGCAGGAAGTTGCACATAAAGCATTACCGACCACCATTTACAAGCAAATTAGCTATTATGGCATAGCCTTAGAATACAATACTGGGTTTAAAGCTGAATTAGACTGTCATTATAATAGTTGGAGTCTAAAATCCTGGGGTTTTGCTCCATTCTTGAGCTTGGTTTTGCTCAAGCATCACCTTACAGAGCCTCTTTCCTGCTTTCCACTGAGTTCTCTGCTCCTGAGCTCGCAAGCAGTGTCCCTTCATGCAACCCTACTTCTCCAGCATTGATTTCCAGCACAAACAGGGAGGCACAGTACAGCAGATCCCAGGTCCGTAAGCTGTTTACAATTACTTTAGCCCTTTTCATGGCGAGGATGCTCCAAAATCCTTTGTTCAAGTTAGCTCCTTAACACAGCATCACATACATTTATCTTGTAGTTTAAAATACAAAACTGTGCTCTCTGTGACCTGAAACCGTGAAGATTATATTTCAGAATAAAACCCCAATTTAGGCATTGATTTGTCTTGTAAGGAAGAAACCTACAATTTAGTGATGAGGATAAGAAAGTACAATGAATTTATGTAATTCACCTTGGCATGGAGAGACCGGTCAGCTCCCAGAGATTACTTAGCACTGCTAAACGTTTGTATGTACTTGCTTTTCTCTCAGATTATATGTGACAAGAATAGTCTTGGGGAGTTATTACATAAGAAGGACTATTTAAAGTTCATTCATTTTAGTGTAATTCTGACATTTCTAAATGAAAACCAGCTTGCTTCTTGTTCTTGTGGTGTTGAAGAAGCTCAAAGAATCCCCAGTACGGAAAATATATTATATTCTCACTTCATAGCGCAGTGTTTCACATCGGGAAGTGACTTTATTAACCACAGCGCACTATATTACAACTTCTACTATTAACAATTTCTATGTGCATCATGCACTGCACACTGCAGAATCTCCTGGTGAAGTCTAATCTCCCTGCCCTAACACTCACAAGCCCTATTCTTGTAGTCATACAGATTTAATGAGAAAAATATGGTTGTTTGAAGAAAGACAACTTATGCTGAATACTGAATATCTAATTCAAGTCTACACTAGTGTAGTACCAAAACAATGAGGTAGGAGTCCTTTTCAAAACCGGTTCAAGTTTTTGTGGCCCATCCAACTGAACCACAGTATTTTAAACACCAACACTTCTGATGACAGAATACAATTTAACTTTTTGAACTGGTGTTCAAATATTAATAGTGAACTTTTCTGTTTGTACAGATCCCACTGTTAAGGCACAGTATTTGGTTAATGGGATGCCATTAAAAGCTTTCGCTTTTATCTGGCATCGTCAGCACATGCATTAAGAAGAACCATATGAGGATCACATACTGGGCGCGGGTAGGACAGTCATCCCCGCAGTGCCTTCCAGCGGCTCTGCCCTGACACGAGTGACTGTGCGATGGCTTTCCCAGAGCCATGCTGGACTGGAGACCCACCCCAGTGCTGCCTCCTGCCACTCCCCAGGGGCAACTGGGGCAGCAGGAAAAGAATCACAGATTTTCTGCAACACCTCTGGTAAATTTGTACAGTTTTAGAGGCAGAGGCCTAGAAATAGGAAAGGGGAGACCAAAAAAAGTTGGAAGTGTCATACTAAAGGCAAGTCCTCTCTAAGGAGAACTGTGCAAGTTTCTGAACTTTGGTCACACTGTTTATGAAATACATGTATGAAATGTTAAAATCCATTTACTTGGCAGTATTTGGCTTTTAAGAGAGCTTCTGAAGAATGCTGTGCGCAAAGATGCCATTTTCATGGAAAACAACAACTGTTCCAGGACATCATATGGCAATCGACCCCTAATCTAAATATGCACATACATCTCAGAAGATTAAAAATGTTCCACAATCTCCTATATGAAATCAGCACTGACTTTCCTTCTTGTGCCAATTCCATCCTGCTTTTCTGTAGAAAGTGCTTCATCTGCAGTATTTGGTCAGAACAAATTTCATCAATACTGCTTAGTAGCTTCCATATGAGATATTGTAAAAAGTGGTTAAAAACCATGCAAGATTCCCTTTACTTCCTCTCACAAACTAGATAAACATATCTGTGTGGCATGTATTATGCAACATTTTGGATAGAAGTAATCAGGAGTACCACGTCTAAAAGGGATAATTAAAAGGAAAAAAAAAAAAGAGCAAAGAATCCTGATTTAAACCTTGGCAATTCCCATATGACAAACTGTTTTGAGAAAACATCCATATCAGCTTGGAGTAATGCAGATTAATTTTTACAGTTATTCTAGTACAGGTGACAAAAATAAAATCTTCACAAGCAGAAGTGACAGTTTTCAGTTATTAGGTGATAAAAGCTGCCTAACTAATCTAATACTTCTATAATTTCCAGGGACACCTCTTTAACGCTGCACATCTCTTGCCTTCTAAAATATTACCAGGTTCCTGCTGATGCAAGCGATTCAGGCACAGCCTCCAGAGCATTTTGGCAATTTTACCTCATAGTTAAAGTACACAATGGCACAATTTTATTAACTCAGCTTCATACCCTCTAAGACCAATTTCTGTCATCTTCTACATCAGATCCAGAGCAGTATTTATTCTCCACAGCACATAACATCATTTCCACGCACACAGTTATCAGAGCAGCAAGTCCTCTTGCATGTTCCCTTGGAACGTCTGAAAATCGTTGTTTAAAAAGGGCACAATGGGATTAACAAAAAACAATATTCTCCTTCAGGAAACATATAATGGCAATGAATGGAAAATTACCAAGGTTATGTAGGGGAAAAAAAACCCAAACCAATAAGCCTTACTTGTGCAAGGTGTGAGATGGCCGGTCATTTTTCTCCAGTTGTCCATAGCAGCTAGTTTTTGCTTCAGGAATGAATGAGTATTTTTCCAGCATGGCTGATGCAGCAGTGGCAATAATCCCAAGGCCATCCCGTACCCGAGCTTCTAAACTGTAGTCCCATTCATCATAAGATGCTGAAATGAGTCCTGAAGGAAACTCCTTGGGAGTGATTTCTGTGTTACCACTAACCAGGCTGGGAACTATCCAAAAGAAATCATAGCCAGTAAGGCCCAGGGAACGAGCCTCATCCAGTATGTAGACAGCTTCATCCTTGGAACAATATAGCAGGATGACGGATGAATGAATTTTCTTCAGCTGAATTTGGGTCTTGGCATCTCCAAAGGCGGTATCAAGTACGATGATATTCTGCATGTCCCAGCCCACAAAACTATTTTCCACTGTGGTCTTAATGACATTGATGAAGTCTCGATATCCAGGGAAGGTGGTGGTCACCAGAGAGAACACATGCCAGTCATAATCCTGCATGATCTTCAGCATGACGATGGCTTCTTGCTGGATGGAAGCCCCAAACTGGAAGAACGTGGACATCACATCCTAGAATACCAAACACAGTGAAAGATTACTAATTTTGTACAAGTCTGAAGGGAATAGAATCTCTAATTCTTCTGGTCTCTTTGGTCCACCAGGGCTATGAAACTTCATTGCATTCAAATAACTTTCTGTGCCTTATCATATTCATATCATTAATAAGCAACGCTGATCATAAGTAAGTACCACAGCTAATTAAAATATTTGCCAAAAAGTGACAAACAGATATTTACGTAGGAAGTTTCTGAGTGCTTGATCACTTGAAGACAATTCCTCAAATCAGTATTTACTGAGGAGAGACAGCCACCCACTGTTAAACAACTCATCTCCAGCAGGTAGCTTTAGATTCATCAAACTTATTAGGAATGTGACCCAATAAATTCATATCAATTTTTAGTTACAACAGAAATAAATTGCAATGCACATGCCGTATATATATGAAGAAGCTCTGTACTTCCAGACCTAATGTCTGAGGGATACTTCATTTCCACAGGTTCATTGGACTTGGTGTAAGCTGTCAAACTCTGCAGAAGTAGATTTATTGTCCCCAGGTACTGAGTTTGCTACTGTTTGTGGGCTCACTACTGATCATGCTCCATTCAGAGCACACGGCCCATTGATGCCTGATGTAGGATTAACAGGATGGGACAACCAGCAAGCTGCCGGTGTCCTCACTAAAGGGCTTAAATGGAAGTAAATTCAAACAATGGCCTCATAGTCTGTAGCTGGTAGCTGCGTTGCCTGACACAGCTGTGCTGTCAGTTTACTAGAAGACTTGTTTCTAACATTTGTCTTAGGCTTTTACAGTATTCATAACGTTTTATACAGCAGAAGGGCAGGTGCCTCTTATTTTAACATCTATCAGAAATAGGCAACACAATATATTTTGTTGGCACTAAACTTGCGAACATTTTCATTGGTCTATTTTTACCTAGTTGCTGTAAGATCTAAATTTATTTTTTAATTTTACATTCTAGATTTATACACATCACAATTATTAGAGTACCAAACCTGTGCATATATAATATATGTATAT
>VYZW01026730.1:5391-28601 GCA_013401315.1 Balaeniceps rex
CTGCCCTTTCTTCCCCACCCTGGTTGGTTTCCAAGCCATGTTCCCTTCTGGCCAGTAAGGCATGCCTCAGTTTGGAAACGCTACCAGCTTGCCGCCTTTAGCGTTCTGGTTACCACAGTAGTCCCCCTCCATAAGAGCTGTCAAGTCAGGGTAACACCACGCACACTCTCTACAAGGCCAAGAGATATGTTCTTAAAATATTTTGTCCTTCCTTTGCCCTTTCATCTTAGGCATACGTTTATTTCCCAAATTTATAAATGAAAAAAAAAGGCCTAATGGTAACAGTATATGCAAGGAAGAAAGCAAATGCATTCTGATGAATTCCGTCTTTCCATATGACTTAACACGGTAATAAATTCCTTTAAATTACTTCAAAATGGAAAGGAAAAAAAAAAAATCTGCAGCTGTATCTAAAAGCTCATCTTCCCATTCCTTCAGAAAATTTTTTACAAAGAGACTGACACCCAACAACACTATCAGTGTGCCTCAAAAGTCAAAGAAGAACAGGTCCCAACCAAAAATTAAAATAATTAGAAACTTGCATACTGCTATATCCTGAAAGTAAGGGCTTCAAGACAAGATATAAACTGTTCTTGATCAAGAATGAGGGTGCAGACTTGTTTAAAGCAGTTTAAATGTGCTGTGTTCTCAGAAAGGATGGTCTCGCTCTCCTGCCATATCCTTTCTTTCTACAAGCACTAGGGCTTGTGTAGCTGAATCAGCTCACTGCTCCAGCTCAAAGAACATTGAGCAAGAAGTCCTACATGCCTCCATGCACCTCTTACCTTTCAAAACCTCCAAATGTAGCATGTACATGCTACACTTCTTTTTTTTCTTTGGTGTGTTTGCATTTAACGCTATTTGCTTTCTTTTTGTTTGAAGTGACCCACATTGTCAAGTTTTCTTCCACAAATTCTCATCAGCAATATTTCTATTTACTTTCAGATCTTTTGTAAAAAAGACTCCCCATCTCAAAAACTGTTAGCCATTCTGTGTGTACATTGCAAAAAGCATCACCTTTTTAAAGTCAAAGTACAATGCAGTCCTAAATCAAAGATAGTATTCTGCAAATACAAAATTATTACCAAAAGTAAGTCGAGAACAAAACTGGTTTCAACCACAGGAAATCCTGTGGTTGTATCACTACCCTTCAGTCACATTATCAATTAAATGTGACTTCCTATAACAAAGTGGGAGGAAAGCATGAGGAACTTACTCATCTGTCAACCAGTATTACATGAAAAAAGTACAGCAAGTCTCAGTGATATCATAGACCACAATTAATGTACGAGTTTCTGCCAAGAATGCTTAGATTTAGTGAAAGCAGAAAACCGAAGAGATTAGAAGAACAATTGCAGATGAGCATTGACTATGCATTAACACAGCAGTTCTGATTTATTTCTACCAACAGTAACTTTTGCAAGCCATGAGGTGTAACATCAGGCATCTTTCAGTTTAGGTGATTTGATGAATATACTTACAATAAATAGAAATTACACAATCTGTACGCTTGTAACCTGAAGATCTGATTTGACCAATACAAATAGTAAAATAATACTAGCTGGTATCAAATTAGCAGCATGCACAAGTTAGCCATAAAAATACGCACTTTGTGGGTTCACGGAATAATCATGAAATCCAAGATTACGAACTAAAGAAAAATAAAGACAGGTATATTGCAGGTATCTTTGACCTGTTCTGAATTACTACATAAGGTATAACACAAACACATGAGGTAGGAGGGAGAAGAGGAGGAAACAAAGGGTACGGAAATACTTTCCGTACGTATATTAGTATATAACCTGCATAGGGCTGCAAATAGGTATCTGAAAAGACCAAAAGTTGAAGACACTGCAAGTAGCTACAAATATCTTAAACATGGCATAAAAGTGGCATTTACACAGAGATACAACTGTTGCATTACTTAAACCTGATTTTAACCAAAAAAAAAAAAAAAAATCAATAAACAAGCATCTAGTAGAAATGTCCTTGCATTGGCTCCTTCCATGTTCTCCATAAAACACACACTACTAGTCACCCAAATAAACATCAGCACCACGATTGTTGTAACAATATTCCTACTATTGGACACACAGTACTTCATGTCTTTCAGAGACAAGTACCTTGAAATAAACAGCGAACAAACCATACAAATGTCAAGCTATTTGGCATTCAGTAAATGAAGAGTTAAAAGAGTTATGCATCTGCAAAGGGCAGCGTATAAAACAGCCTAAACAGTCCCATTCAATTTCACAGCTCATTACCTGAAATAGACGGTTAAAACCCGTACCAGATGGATTTTGCACAAGACAACACTTCAAACTGTATTTAAAAATTCCCACTCAATTTCAACAGGACATAGGTGGTATCTATGTGTTGTCTTTTTTTCTTAGTGGAGACTATCTTTAGATTCATTTACTTTTTCCTGTATTAGTTATACAGAGAAAACCTATTAGTACAGATACACGTGGTTTTCAAATGACACATACTGAGTACAGAAAAACGGCTAAGTGAATATAACATGTAACCATGATTTCTGGACAGGGATTTATTTACGTTAATTACATAATGACACTACTTAAACATAACCTGTAGCACCATCCTCAACAACTGTTCTTTCGAAAGAACATGAAACTCCTAACACAAGATATTTTGTCTAAACCAAGACTAGGTGACATTGATCTGGTATGATGTTACAGTGCTCTGATCCACTAAAATTCTTTAACGGGCTCCAAAAGAAGCCCTTACCCAGTTTTCCTTTAGCAAAAACCTTGGTGGATACAATAAGGAACTTCTTAGAACAAAAGGGCAGAAAGAAACTGCTGAAAATCCCTCATTGGCAAGGGAATGTGCTGGATGATATAATCCTAATAGGGTTTTGCCATTTCTAATTTCTACAATTCAAGGAAAATGAAAAGGCTTTGTCAGGGATGAGCAAAATCACCACAGTGACTAAGAGGAAGCAAGAATTAAATATAAACTACCTACTGGTAAAGATTCTTTTATATAGTTTAAGTAAAGAATGCATGCAAGACTGCGTCCTCTACTGGAATATATTGTAAGTACCCTGCCAAACTCAAGTTACCGAGAGGAACTCATATACTTATCCAAACTACTAAATTCTCTTATCAACTCAGGATTTGGTGGGATGGCATCTAGCTACCATGAAAAAATCAGGTTTGTAAATTGAATTCTGCCAACTGGAATACACACAGTCCTATCCAAAATGAAATCTGTACGTAGGGAAAGACATGCCAGTGCCTTGGAACGACCTCCCTTTCTGTCTCCCTTCTTCCTGAATTCTCTACTATAGTTGTTTTCCTATTCATCACAAACTTCAAATTTATTGTTGTTTGCATTGCCTTTTTGGATCATCAAAAAGACAAAGCATCTGGAAATTACTTACTTTTAATATACTTTCTGGATAATATCTAATAACTTAGTTATAATTACAATTGCACCGCTTATCTTAGCCCAAAGTCAAACAGCAGTATGGGCTTTGACGCAGATTCAGGAAAGCACGTGGTTAAGTCCATCCTTACACTCCGGAAAGCACTTCATGATGTGAAAAAAGGCAGCCACTGATTAAGTGTCATTTACACCTTTCTTGAAAAAATTTCTTTTCATTAGGACTTAGGACTTTTTCTTCCTCTTCTCGCTGCCCACAAATCTAACCAATCCGGAAGAAAAGGATCTCTTCATTTTCTATATTAACAGGACACAACAATATCTAAAGATGGCTTTGTGCCAGAAACTACATTTGACAGCTGTTTCAGACCATGGCATAGCTAGCACATTTTCAATGCCTAGTGTTGACAGGGATTACTTAAAAACAACTGTAGTAGAAGAAACTGTTCCGCAGGCTATTTCTCAGCAGGGTTTTCATGAACACAGTAGTCGTCAGAGCAAGTGCTAATTTGTATTTCAAAACAATGATTCCAGTAAATACAGCAAATTCTTTTTTATAATTCACAATTTCAGAATACTTATTCATCTACTAAGACCAACGGTGGAAAGGTAATGCCAGCTTTCTGAGCATACAAATTTCACATCAATGGTAAAGTGAAGATTGATTACTAACTACTGTACAAGACTACAAGCTTTTCACATCTATTTTCAGCATTTCCTCATTTAAAATAGATAAATTCTAAAAGTCAGTTACTGAGCAGAAAGAGGGTTTTGTGGTTGTTGTTGTTTTATAGTCTATGTACTTTGCTCCCAGTCAAAAAAGACTGACTTCTACCACAGCCACTGCGAGCTAATTTTGCCTAATTTGTGGGCAAACCAGTAACAGAGTTCACATTACAAAAATTGTCCCTGAAGGGATTTAAATAAAACACACACACTTCACAGAAAGACAGGAAATGGTCTAGTAGTTACTTAACACCTATCAGAGATATTCTTTCGTCTCAAATTGGTCAAATGAAAAGCTCCCCAATAGGTCTGAAAAACAGGAAGCTAATGAAAAATGCACACATACAGTGCTAAATTTTAAAAGTTATTTCTGTACCATTAATACCCAGACGTAAAGTTTTTCTTATCTAGTAACAGAGTCAGGAAAAAAGTCTGAGAAACATGGAAATGGTCTTAAAATTAGTACAGTTGCTTAATTTTTCATCTGCTGTTGCTGTTTACCAGCAGGGTATCGCGTACTGCAAAAGGAACATACCAGAGAATGAAAATGGCTCTGTATTTAATGACTGCTCAGATTCACAATAATCAGGTGCTGCTTGGGCTAGACAAAAGACAGTCTCTCAAGACTACCAGTTATATTGCTTGACACACAACCAATGCGTAGCAAACTAGCCCCACATACACTGACTCCACCATCAGCAGTAATCAGACAGGTGCATTTGAGAGCATAACTGGATATAACAAGCCAATTCGAGCGTCGGTAGCTGGGGAAACCTCGTTCCTGGGACTGCTCTGTGCAGAAATGGAGATGACAATGGCGGCAGCTCCTGATTGCTCTGTGTTTGAGCATGTAGGCGGACAATGGACAGCGTTTGGCGACTACCACCGCTGGTTAAATTGCACCCGAAGAACGGCTGTTTACCTCCTCCAAGAAAAGACAGCAGAAGGGACGGAAGCGCCCAGTGGCGCAGACCCAACATAAAATCTTTGCACCCTATGGGTTTCAGTTCAGTGTGGGTAAGCAAAGCCCCTTCATAGTCCTAAAAGTTAACTTTCAAACTCTCTAGCTTCTCGAGGTTGAAAGCAACACTGATAAACTTAAATCTTAATATATAATGACCTAAAACCTGAAGGGTTGAAGTTGATTCCACAATAGGCAAGTAATTTTCACCTAGAACTGGAAAGCATCATAAGGAAAAAAAAAAAAGGAACAAAAAAAATCTTTAAGTTGTTTGAATTAATATGATAAATTTTTGTTACAATTCCACATCCAATTACAATTCTACAGTTTTATTGCACTGTGGGATAGAAAACACAGCTGTGCAGCAAGGCGGATAATTTAACATCATCTCGTTTCAGCACTAGTCGCCTTGACCTATATACTTTTACCTGCCTAATTACAGGTATGATTTATAAATATTCATAAATTTATATGATTTATAAATATTCATAAATCCCATATTTATGAAGGGATCATTAATCCAATGTAGCAAAACCAACTTTAACCCTGATTTCTCGGCTACTTCTTACCGTTTATCACCTATTAAGGCGCACTGGGTGCCCGTGGGGAGGTGTTGGGAGCCGGGCAGGGGCAGGGCAGTCCTGTGAGGAGAGGCCGGGGCTGCCCCGCACTGGTCAGGGCCGGTTTGGGCCAGTCCCACAGCAGCCCCACCACGGGGCCCACCCTGGCCCCTCAGCCACGGTGGTGACACCGGGGGCAAACGTGCCTAAGGAAGGGTGAAATGCCACAAAGAGGAGTGAGGAAAAAAGTGAGAGAAACGGCCCTGCGAGCACTGAGCTCGGAGAAGGAGGAGGGGAGGGTGCTGCAGGTGTCGGAGCAGGGATTGCCCTGCAGCCCCCAGAGGAGATCGTGGTGGGCCCCTTCTAATAAATAATAAATATAAGAAAGCTGCTAAAATGGCTTTCCCATACTGCGATGTAAAATACGCATCTCTCACAATACACAAATACTCTTAAGTCTGAAAGAAAGCCCAGCCATCTGATGACTTTATGGGCCACACACTAGCTTTAGCTTTGGTTTAGCAAATAAGGTCAGTGGGAAAGCACTTCAGTTTCCTTTACATTAGGCTGTTCAAATATAACAATAACACCAAAACACTGTTTTCACTCTTTGGTAACAGTCATTCATTCGACATTATCTATCGCTGCTGTTGGCCAGGCTTCCAAAACCAAAGACATCCATTAAGGTACTTAAAATGAACCCAAGTAAACCAACCCTCAAACATTTCATTACTTCCTATCTGGACCCCCACAATCAAATTCCACTTAGCTGAAATCCATTTATGGAAAGCTATATGCCTCTAGCATCCCATTCACAATGCAAGAACAGCTTCAGAAACAAAATTAAGTGTGGTCATTGCCTTCCTGAAAAGGAAACTGCTCAGAAAAACATGGAACATTTGGAGTTAATGTTTCACTACTACAGAATGGCTTTTCTGAACTAAAAATAATATATATTTTTAATCTTTGCAACATCCCCCTTCAGCTTTTACCCACAATTTAATTTCCAAAACTAAAATATATTTGTAAATGATCCAGATTTTAATTCACAAAAATTCTTGACAAAATTTTTTATTTTAAGCCTTCAGAAACACTAAAACAAGAAAACACAAAAGAAAACCCAGCTGATAGTCTGTCTTGCCAAAAAAAAAAGTCCCATACCAAAATACCTAGACATTCACATAGCTCTAATTATTTTAAGATATTGTAGACTTTCTGTGTATAAAAATATATATTTTGTTTTATTTCTATTTTTTTAAATGTGTATATATTTTAAAAGTCTGTAATTCCTATTTTACCTGAATGGACAGCAGATCAGCAGCAGTTATTAAATAAACTCACACTTATTTTTCACATTTTAACACTTATTTTTATATTAGACTGTGCTTTGTTCTCACACAACTATCTATCTATCTGTAAATGCCCAAAAGATTTCTAAATAAAAAGTATTAGAAAATCAGTATGTACAACTGTTTCATTAGAAACCGGCTACACAGAACAGAAGAACCATTTGTCTTTCATTAGAGCAGCTAGAAAACAGAAATTTACCTCAAAAACAATTTTTAAACATTATTTAATTAACAAGCTTTGCATGATACCTCAGTCATATCTGAGCACACAGAGTGACTTTTTGTAAATATTATGAATCAGGCAATGACACAGTTCTTGCCTAAACTCAGAAGTTTTGTACAAGTCTATTAAAGTAACTGTCTTTTGCATGTAGACAGGGGAGCTGGAATAAATTGCATTAAAAAACCCACACACCTTCTCTTCTGTACCACATGCCAATTGACATGTTTTCCATTATTTTACAAAAACTTCATTTCTTTAGAGTTTGAAAAAATCAAATTTGATAGGTGCTCCTAAAAACAACATTTTGCTTATAAGACATCAACACCAACATGATTACTGTATCACATTGTTACAATTGCATGAGAGCAACAGTGAAGACAGGACAAGCTGCAGTGTTTCTTCTTTGTTGCTTACTTCAGGAGCAGTCAAAATGTGGATGAATACCTCAGGTAGCTCTTTGGTAACAGCAAAACATGATCATGAGGATTTTGCTTTTGTTCTTAAGAATAGAAATGTTCAACTTAAATGATTATTTTCAGTACAAGCTTTACTGTTTCCCCACAAACAAAAATGAGTTAAGAAGTTGACAACAGTTAAAAACATTGAGTAGATCTGAATACATCACCAGATGATACAGACCATCTTCTAAAAGAAATAAAGACATCTGAACCATTTCAGATTTCTTTTGGATTCTGTAACTGTGCCACTCCTCACATTTTCACCTGAAATGGGCTCGTAGCCAGGAAAAACCCCAAACCCACAACCAAAATACAGACAGTTTAAATACCTTCACTTGAGGTGGTAAGCATGGGTGTATTTGTAGATTAGATCCTTCTCACAGAACTAACAGGCAGCAACACTGCACAACACTTCATCTAAACCTCTGACTAAAAGGCAAGTACTGTGCAGCTAAAAATAAATGAAACGGCTCCAGACAGCTCTGAAGTGCAATTTAGCCCTTCCATATGCATAAAGTTTAGTTCCCCCATAAATACAGGGTACACAGGCCACAACCTGGTCTCTCCCAGTGTTCTCTCTGAGCATCACTCACTGGAAACTCCCAACAGATTCACTTCAATTAGTTCTAATGACCCTTTGTTCCCCTGAGGCTATCAACAGAGAAGGGTATGACAGAGATCCAGATTAAATTATTAGTTTATGGCTTTCAACACTAAACATTATATTTCACATCAATTCTCCAAAGCGAATGACATACTACAGCTTAAGGAAGTCTCAAGACTCCTGAGAAGCACATATCAATTGTTGCCCACATTTTGCAACTAAAGAACAGAGAAAGCAAGTATCAGGAATTTGATTAGAACCAAAGATGAGGCCTGATACCGCTGTAAAACACTGCAGAAAATAAAACACAAGGCTGTGCCTATTCTTTTCTCTTTTAGGTAAACTTGGTATGGCAAACTCATACTATGAAAATTCAGTCTTTCAAAGGAGAGCATTAAGAAGGTCCTGTAGACAATTTCCCCATACCCTGCAAATCTACCGTCAGACTGAACAGAGTATTGCTCTTCCAGGTTCTGGACTACTTCTATGGAAGTAGTCAGAAAATACAATCAGAAAAATCATACTAATTCACCAATAAAGTCTATCTTGAATTTCCCTAGCTAGATCTGCTAAGCAATTTGTATCATTCTGCACAAATTAGCAAGGTTCAGCAACCTTTTTGCCTCCTATATAATTGCACCATTACCACCTTGTATGTCTCCAGGTACAGCACTACCTCTACACTGAATACAGACAGGCTGCCAAGAACTCTATGGATCAAGTATCAAATACTGGTATTAATGCATTCTCTTTTTAAGTATGCCTAAAAGAAAGATTTTACCGAAAAAGATCTTAAGTCTAGTGCAAAGCACATGGTGTGCAAGCTTCCACGCTTAGGGTCTGAAGATAACAGTAATTAATCACCAGGGCAAGGAAAACTTTAAATAAGACAGGCTGCTGGTGAAATAGTAACATGGAAGCAGTTTAAAGCATAACCTGTATACTGTTCATTTGCTTTCTCCAAACAGCATGGAAGTAGCTGTATGGATGTAAGGATTAAGGATTTGGCCATTATTGAAGGTTTTCTCTCTGCTGCCTCTGTTGAAGGCTTTCTTCCTCTGTTTTGCACTCTATGAATCTGAGCAAGAGTACCAGGGCTAGAAGCGTACCTACCAAGGCAGAGGGACTCAAGATGCCCACATCTCTGTCAAAAGGAAGGTTTTTCCTATACCAGATATGCAGCACAATGGCAGCAGTGCAGCTTTAAATATTCTTGTGATTAATTAAGAAACAGCTTGCTTTGTTTTTGTTCTGTAGCAGTGAGATTTTAAAAGAGGAAAGTACAAAAAGCAATGCTTCGAATTTTGGAAAGACAATTGGTGTTATGCTTCTTAATTTAAGGTTTGGAAAAGTATGTTCCTACTACAAAGCCTACCACTAGAGAAGGAAAACATAGTGCTCTTTTCCCAAAAATGGTGAAGCAGAAGAGATACAGAATGTCCTTTATCTTTGGGCCTGGATGCTGTCTTCTACCCACAAGTTACTGGAGCTGGAATTGAAACACTGGCTTCCTTCCCTACTGGCTGAGGCACATTACTTTAAACAGTGAAACATCTTGCAGCTGTAGCTTCTCTAGGATCACCCCTCCCTCAAATGAACAAGAAAAAAAAGATATTTTGGACTTCGGCTTTAGAGTTACCTTTGGGTGTTCAAAGATACAACAGCATCAACTGCAAAATGTTGATAAGGCAAACTGACAGGTGCATGATGCAAAAGCTGAACTATGCTCTTCTACAGGTTGAGAGAAGTACATGACAGAAAGCCTCTAACTTAGGCAGACAGGATCCCTCTCTGGAAGCCTTTAAGTACAGTTACATATTCTGACTGAATCTATAGGAATTTTAAACACGTGCTCTAAAATGTGCTTACTTCTCTAACACACAGACTATCTTATTTTAGGCACAGCACACCCTCTCCTTAGCTATCTACAAAACATAGTGACATTGAGACTAAGGCAAATGAAACTTGTCACCACCTCTTTTATACAGCTTTTTCCCTTTCCTCATCTATCAGTAGCTCCATCATGCCTCATTTTAATTCAGAAAAGTCCTACTCATCTCTTCCAAAACAGAAGTAGTTTTCAAAAATTGTATGAGCTATGTTCAGAGAAACTGGCTGTTCTGATCAACAACAGCTGCAACAATAAAGTAGGTAGACTAAATATATTATGATTTCCATGCATGCCTTATCATGTGCAATTTATAAAGCGAATACCCTGTTAAAAAAAAAACACACAAACAACAGACAACTCATTGGAATAAAATTGTGACTGGACAAAGATGGGTCAAAGAAGAAAAAAAAAAACACACAGATGGGCTAAGACATCAATGCTGAAGATGATTAAAGTTTGGGATGGTGACAAACTAGAGGGCATGGACATAAGAATGATGACAGTCTACGACCTTTTCAGTGCTCTGATAAGATATATTCAGGTGGTTCCTGAAAACAGTACATCTTCTTTATTCTGCAGCAAGATTTGTTAATTCTCACAACATTTTTAAATGCACTCTTTATGGCAGGATCCTAAATACATTACCTTTCAAAATACCCTTCCAAGAGCCAGCGCTATTATCACCTTTGTGACAAAATGAATTGGGACATAATAAATTAAGGGAAAAAGCAGTCAACCAATATTAACCAATAATTTTGGAATTCCATATACGAACTTTTTAGAGCACGTAGCATTATACAGAGCTTTACAGTTTAAAGCAGAGCTCCAACTGATTTCAGTGACAGCCGAGAGTTCTCAGTATCTCTTCTCATCAAACCACAGGAAGTCAACTAACTGATCCATATGGTGATGAATGCACAATTAGTGGCTACACAGAAAATATGTGGTTAATATTCAGCATCACGTAGGGGAAAAAAAAAAAACCAAAACTCTGTAGCAGTCATCAAGAGAATCAAATTCTCCATCGCATCATTCAATTCCCCCATAAAAAACATTTTCGTTTTCTGCAAGCCACAACTTCATTCACTACATAACTGCTGACTTTGACAGTTTACTCCCCAACAAAATCTGAATGAACTTCCAGAGCCCTACTGTCCTATGGGATACACAAAAACAGGTGCGGGGGGGGCAGGGAAAACACCACAATCATATAGCTACAGACTAAGATAGGATGCACACAGATTGTTAATTCTGTCAATTTGTGTTTACACAATTTTAATTATTTCCTTCAGTATTTCTATCATAGATACATACTAGCAACAAAACGAATTTTCAGACATTTTTACTGTATTCTTAAGTCATTTAATAATCACTTAAATAATGTCAAAGCTTTTACTTAAGCAGATTTTGCGGGACACTCAGGATACAGCTACACAAAAAGCACTTTCAGGTTGCTTCTAAACCCGACTTCTACCAGTCCTCTGAAGTAGACACTCCCAGGCCTGACACCTGGCAGAGCCCCTGGAAGGTGTGTCAAACACCTCTCCCTCTCTTCTCTGCAGCGCGCTTAGAACATGTGTCCAGGGGCTCTGCAAAGACTGGCTGCCTGCAGCTCCTTCTTCCTGGCTTCCGATGCTTCATATTCTACACTCAAGTGCCCTCGAACAGAGAAAGTATAGAAAGGAACACCACTGACCTGCAAAGCAATTCCCGGAAAGACTCCCCATTGGAATTTGGAATGCATCTTACCTTCCCATTTGAGAATAAAGTACAACACGGCCTGTTTTGGCTAAAGCTATAAATGATACTCACATTTCCTTTCTTTCAGACTAGAAGGAATTCCCTGACCTTTAACACAAAACCAGAATTAGCTCAAGCTTTTACACAGCCAAATTACTTCATAGATGCACACAGAATACCATGTAAATTCCTTCATAACACCAACGTTGCCATTCCTTACTCCGTTCTTACACCATTAGGATCTGCTGATTTCTGGGAAAGAAAGAAATAAAAATCTCCTGACCGCTCAACAAGGTAGTTACACAATACATCTTCTTCAACTTCTTAAGCTAGACTTGCTGCTATCGCAGATACATTTCACCCTACAATCAGTTCCCTGCCCTCAGGTGTGCAGATGTCAAACTGTGGAGCTAAACTGTAGATCTTTATCAGTTCAGCAACCAAGAGGCTGGGCAAAAATGCTCAACACCCAGTGTGAAGGGAGTCTACTTCCACAAGTGCTTTCAAAATATCAGTTGATGTAAGGCAAAAAAGCAGTAACATATTCATTAATTAGGCCTTGCATTTCCAAATGACAGGTAGGACTGGCTGCTGGTCTTATTAGAGACTGCTTGAGATGAAGGCATTTGCCAGACAGTGGGCACGCTTTCACATATAATACAAAATCCTCAAATTCAGGAGAAAAAACATCCCAGGCCAAACAGCTCAAGGACAATCCTTGTATACTGTTCAAGTCATACTCGATGCATGAAACACTTCACTCCCACACTTGGAATAATTCTGAGAATTAGATAAACAACACTTGGTCCTACATGTCCTGTCATTGATTTGAAACCACTCAAAAGCTAGGTACCTATACTGGGAGAAAAGAGGCACATTTAGGTCACATCAAAATGCTATGGTTTAAGAATGACTCATAACTCTTAGCAAACATGGAACGACAGTTCTAAACCACCATCTATGTGTTCTGAAGCTAAGCAGAGGGCAGTGCCCTGAACATGACCAGGAGGCCAGTGCTCTGCAATACCATCAAGATGGTGATGGATCAAATTCTCTTTTCATGGTATGGTTTCCTTCCTGAGCTATCAGGCTTGAAAGAAAAAGGAAAGGACTTTTCTTGTGTTTGTCTTTCTCTTAACACTGTGAACATCAAAAAGAAAAATATTAATGGATTACTTCAAGTATTTAAGTTTTGAATCCTAACTACTCTTCTCAGCTAATGAGCTCAAAAATGATGCACAGTATGCAGTTAATGAAATCACAAGAGAGAAACATGCCTCTTCTTTTCCAGTGCAACCGTCTGCAGTAACATTTTTGAGGAATTAATCAACCCACAGGAAAAGTATTATTGAGCTTGGTGCAGAAAAGTACCTGAAAACAAAAATTATTTTGACTGTGCTAACAAAGCCTATGAGATTCTTGAGCACAGCAATAGAGTCTCAGCTACCAGTTAAAGGCACAAGAAGCAAGAAGGAAAAGGCATTCAAAGGGATGAGTAAAGGAATTACTCTCCATTTAAACTGCAGCTCACATACTACAGTACTGAGCTCACAAAATGGAAGGGACTTACTACATTAATATTATACACAAGAAAGCTTCCTCTGTTACATGGGATTGAGAAGAGAAGGGGGGAAAGGACCCAAGAACCTCCAAAACTGTTCTGTGCAAGTTGGGATTTAGCTCAAGAAATCAGTGAGTAACTGGCTCTATACTCTTCCTTAATACTGCTCAAAGACACATGCATTCATCAGCAGAAAATACAAAGAACAAAAACATTCAGCAGGAGATGGGATAACTGCATTATTTACAAGCAGGAAAACCACAAATGAGCTATCGAAGCTCTCCAAAACAAATACTGATGTAGGATCTGGTTTTGCACTAGCTTGCACTTCATTCAGATGTTACTGCTCCATACCAAAAAAAAAATGTTTTAAACCCGCTACTGTTCTGACTGCCTTTGATTTTACACAGGTATGAATGACTATCCATTACTTCAGATGTCATGTGGTCAGGCTGAAGTCTAATACTTTGTTAATACTTTTTTTTTTCCCCAAGAAAGATCACTTTAAACAATCAAAACATTCATTAAAAGTTACTCTTTTCTCTATTCATCTGCCAATGAAGCCAAGACTGAACTAAAACCCCAAATCTCACCCTCCACAGACTAGCGAGAAAACAAACTCATTTTAGTAAAGCGTATCACCTCAGAGAACAGATTAATTCTTGACCTTCTACACCTGACTGCAAAAGAAAGAATAGGAGGAAAGTTTCTAAAGTCCTACTGTATCGAATCAAGAATGAGAACCCTAAATCACTGTCATTTTATAAATATTAAATGTGCAACAGTAGAGGAACAGCTATTCCTTCCCCATGTCCAGAAAGTAGGCACAAGGGAGGCTGTGGCAGTAGGCCACGGAAGGCAAATTCCAACCCTTGCCATACTTTCACCGAAGAACTCAGAGAAATTCAATGCCCACTCTGCAATTCCTCTATTCCAGGTATCTCATAACTAACTACCTTGGGACACTTCAAGAACTTTTGTCATTTGAATCTGGCAGAGCAAAAAGACAAATTACAGCAATTTGTACAAAATGTTACTGCACAAACAAAACACAAAGTAAATGCAAATTATAATGAAACAGTGAAATCACTGAGAAATATCCTTATTAAACAAACTCCCCCATAAATAAATTATGATAACTTCCGATGCAAAGCATCATGTATTACATAAATTACACTGTGCCTGGGAGATAGTTGCTATCTGCAAAGTAATCTCTCATGAATAGTTCCCGATTTTTTCTTTTGCAGTACTATTTAAAACAGAAAAATTCAGCATTTCTCTTCTGGCATGTCATGACTAAGTTGCTGTAAAAACACACTGACCAACCAACCAACCAACCTCAGGGCACCCCACAGAACATGTTCAAAAGTCCTTAAGCACAAAACACTGAAACAAAATTAACTAAAAATGTAGAGCATCCATTCTTAATGGAAAGCTGAGTTTTACTTAGCACTGTTGCTTTAAAATCAATTCCTCGCAGGGCAGTTCAGAGTGCAGTGGGAACAAGCAGGAAGCAGAAACTCAGGAGAACCAGGCAGAAAAAAAAGGAGGGGTGGAGGGGTAGGGAGGGGGAATTTCCTGATCCACAGAAGTAGCCGTACTGTGAAACTGCCTACCTATACCGCCTTTTTTATCTTAACTGATAACTAAATACAAGGTTATAAGAGACTTGCCTCAGCCTTCAGTTAAAACTTTTTTGAGCAATACCTATGCACATGCAGCTTTCCAGGAGATTAATTCCCAGCGTTAGCTGGAGATTATAATCAAGAGTTTCTTGTTATCTCCCTTGTCATCATATTTGACTTCCTGAAAGCATACGAAGTTTTATGGGAAAAGTTTCTCTTGTAGCAATGTTACACACAAATTCCCTTTCTCCTCTCTGAACTGAATTTTGCAGCCTAACAGTTACTTGCTGCAACACCACCAAGAGTCTTCCCCAAAGTCCACTCAAGCTAAGCAAGCCCTACAGACAGCAGGAGTCAGTGCAGACCCATCTTCTAAATACTGAGATGAGACTTAAATGTACACATTACACTTTATATGAGATATTTAGATGCTCTGGGAAAAATTCCCTGAAATACCAGTGGCATGCGTGTATTTCATGGAGCTGCAGGAGAGATTTTGAAAAGGTGAGGTACAAACTGCTGTATGAGTTAGAAGTTTAATTTTTATGGAGGTCCAAGTTCAACATACATAAACAGTTGCTCAAAACACAATTCTGGCAAGCATCCACCCGACCACTGCAGAAAAGAGTACTTCCCTTATGAGAAATAAAACAAGTGCTACTGCTCTGAATTGTACAATGCTAAAGTTACAGGAGAGGGAGGAAAGAGGACATCAGAGCAACAAGATCACAGAAATAAGATTCCAAGCTTTCTTGAGTAATGACACCAAGAAAAAGCATACCCAAACAGTATGCTGAAAATTTAAGCAAATAAATAAAGCACTTAAACACACAGAAGTTACAAACCACCCACACCTTCAGGAATTTCCACAGCAAACATTTCAAAAACTTTGAAAAAAATTTGGAAGAAACATACACATAAACCTGTACCCTACAAACTGCTTTTCCACTGAATTTTTGAATGGCCTTCAACAAATCACAGCTCCACTTCTTTGCAGAGATATTTAAGATGCTAATAACCACCCACGTTTCTCAAACAGATTTTCAAGGTGATATACGCAAGTTCCCAGTATCATTGTAAATAACTTTCTCACCAGGAATCATACTATCGAAAGAAAAAAAAGAACATTTAGAATGCTCCCAACTTGGAAAGAAATATAAATTTTAAAGTATACTTTAAAAATTAAAGCAAAATAAAGGAAATATTCTCTCTGGACATCTAGAAAAAGCTACAGTACTTGAACTCTAGTTTTAAATACTTAACCAGTTAACGTCCTCAAGCAAGTGGCTTGGCTTTCTTTAAAATCTCAGCAGCAAACGTGAACTGCTTTAATATCGCACAGGAATCAGTGAATTAACTCCACGTTTGTCTCCATTAAACAAGAGCAGAATTTGGCTTACAAATGCTTCTACCTACCAGACAGACATCACAGTTTTGGCTCATGGCTCTAAGTCAACACCTAACACTTAAAGTCTATATAAGTTTATTGTAAAAAAAAAAAAAAAATATGGTTTCCTATACATATAGTCTATATCTATGTATACACACAGTCTTCCAAATACACCATCTGAATTTATATTTAATAATTGTACACATACTCATCTTGATAGACAGCTGTCCTTCCTAAATATCCACTAGTGAATCCTTCCCCGTTGAGATGTCTTAACTTTCTGAAATCCTGATGTACCACCTATGGCTGGGAAATGTGCCTTTCACTGAAGAGCCTGCTTTTCTCTAAAAAAGAAAAAAGCAGCAGGGAAAAATAGCACAAAAGTCATAGAATAGAATAGAATCATAGAATCATTAAGGTTGGAAAAGACCTCTAAGATCATCTACTCCAACCGTCAACCCAACACCACCATGCCTACTATACCATGTCCCAAAGTGCCATGTCTACATGTTTTTTGAACACCTCCAGGGAGGTGTCCAGGACTCCACCACCTCTCTGGGCAGCCTGTTCCAATACTTGACCACTCTTTCAGTAAATAAATTTTTCCTAATATCTAATCTAAACCTCCCCTGGCACAACTTGAGGCCATTTCCTCTCGTCCTATCACTTGTTACTTGGGAGAAGAGACAGACACCCACCTCACTACAACCTCCTTTCAGGTAGTTGTAGAGAGCGATAAGGTCTCCCCTCAGCCTCCTCTTCTCCAGACTAAACAACCCCAGGTCCCTCAGCTGCTCCTCATAAGACTTGTTCTCCAGACCCTTCACCAGCTTCGTTGCCCTTCTCTGGACACGCTCCAGCAACTCAATGTCCTTCTTGTACTGAGGGGCCCAAAACCGAACACAGTATTCGAGGTGCAGCCTCACCAGTGCCAAGTACGGGGCATGATCGCTTCCCTACTCCTGCTGACCACAATATTCCTGATATAAGCAAGGATGCTGCTGGCCTTCTTGGCCACCTGGGCACACTGCTGGCTCATGTTCAGCCAGCTGTCAACCAGCACCCCCAGGTCCTTTTCTGACGGGCAGCTTTCCAGCCACTCTTCCCCAAGCCTGTAGCATTGCATGGGGTTGCTGTGACCCAAGTGCAGGACCCGGCACTTGCCTTGTTAAACCTCATACAACTGACCCCAGCCTATCGATCCAGCCTGTCCAGATCCCTCTGCAGAGCCTGCCTACTCTCAAGCAGATCAACACTCCCACCCAATTTGGTGTCGTCTGTAAACTTACTGACGGCACACTAGATCTCCTCATCCAGATCATTGATAGATATTAAACAAGGCTGGCCCCAAAACTGAGCCCTGGGGAACACCACTTGTGACCAGTCGCCAACTAGATTTAACTCCATTCACCACAACTCTCTGGGCTCCGCCATCTAGCCAGTTTTTTACCCAGCGAAGAGTACACCTGTCTAAGCCGTGAGCCGCCAGCTTCTCCAGAAGAATGCTGTGGGAGACGGTGTCGAAGGCTTTACTAAAGTCTAGGTAGATAACATCCAGTCCTCAAGCGCCAGGCATAGAAGAATACGGTATGAGACAGACACTAACGCAGAGACAAAGAGGAGAATCTGGGTTTATTCACAGAGTCCTAGGTTGAAATTATGAGGCTCAAAATGTCTGCAAATAGCACACTTACAGAATTCAAATATTTCTGTCTCACTTGAATGCTTTAAGTGAGAAAAAACATCAAGTATGACACAATGCAGAAGAGCTACATTGCTTTTATAAACACACAAAGGACCCCAAACCCCTGTGATAGGTGTTTATGCTTAACTCAAACATGCAGTTTGACATGCTTGACCTGGCTTCTGTTGAAGCTAATGAAAATTTTGCCACAAGCTTTTAGGGGCATGGTGGTGGGGGTGTTATCGAATACAATGGTCAGCATACCAAGAAGAAATCCTTGTAGCTTTGCCAAAATGACTTCATTTACCATCTTCCATCTCCTGCAAGTTTCCTCTGCCGCTTCCCATCGGAAACGGTTTTGTACCCCTGACGCTGGAACAGTGCTAAGAATGACCTTCACACCCTGTCACTGTAAGAGCGCATGATTTCACAGGGAGGGAGTGGGGATACAAAAAGAACTGAAGAAGGTGTGCCTGAGAGAAATTGAAAGTCTAAAGTAAAAGCAAAAACAAATGGTAGCCTAACATTAGCAGAAGTGCCAAAAGTCACAAAGTTTTCTTTATTGCTTTAGAATCAGTGGAATAACATCAAAACTACTTTATTTTACTGAAGAAAATACTTGCCCCAAACAAATGAATTAATTTGATCTAACCAGATCTGACAGTGACTTCTTAGAGAAAATGGTTTCCTTGAACTGGAAAAGAAAAAAAAAAAAAGAAAAAGGAAACAAAAAATAAAAGGAAATCTCCAAAATTGGAACCCCTCTCTGAAGTGAAAGACACAAGGCAAGAAACCATGGTTCTTTTAGAGACAGAATAACATTTGCTTAACTCCTAGGTTTTAAAATGTACAATTTAATTTTGCTGAACACGAGCAGTCATCACTAAGCATTGTCAATTAACATTCTACTTCTTCATTAAGGTGGGTTGCGGAAAAAACAAAAAAAACAAGATCACAAGAAACAAAATTAGACAAGTTTTGAATAATCACATGACAGTTTGATGTCACTAAAAGTTTTCAGTGCCACAAATTCAGCCTGTTTTAGAACTGAATGTATTAAGGCTTTAGAAACAGACAATGCACAGCAACGTACCATGCAGATTTTGGGGTGTTTAAGAAGCTTTTGTAATTATTACCATGATCATATACATGGTTAAATACATTTACTGACAACACAAACTACATGACCAAGATAAAGCAAAAAAAACTTGAGACTGGATTGTTCCCTTATGAAGAAAACTTAATGGTGAAATTAAAGCAAATTTTTAAGCCCTACTGTTAAGAATTTCTTGGAAGAGATTCCCTTCTATTGGTAGTGCCAACGATCACAAGGTGAATGCCATATTGTCAGTAAATAATACTAATTCCATTAAATACTCTTATTTTTGGAGAAAAGGAATGTAAAAATTCAAGAAGAGTGTAGCTAGACAGCAAATCAGCAACTCCTTGCCCCTGCTGCACCCTCTACCCGCCCGCCACCCCGACAGTTAAAGCACTAGGCATCAGATGACACCTCTGCCAAATTACCAGGGAAGAGACTTTTCAGGTGTTAACATGAGCTCAGGCAGCATATACTCAACACCGTATTTGTACAGATATTCACTGACGTAGCTAAGAAACTATGTCACTAGAAGCAACTGGCTCCCAGATCATCTTCTCTCAAGTCAAAGTGTTACTCAAGGATCAAGTTAACCAAGAAATACCAAGTTAACAAAATAATACACACCAGCTGTGGTAATACACATCATACAACCTTTTCTCTTACTAACCTTAACTCTATTTAGAGTTTTCTTTTTGAGAATCTGGATTATCATCAGTGGAGACATTAAGTCATTCCTTACTTTCAGAAAAATAGGTAACACACAAGAGTATAAAGAAAACAAAAAAGCCAGCCTACCAAATATTTAGATCCAGAAAAATCGATTTGCCTAAATTTATTTCAAGAGTTAAATTATGACTTTTGCAAAGATACAGAAGTTTAGAAATACATCTTTCGTTAGCCAAAAGTGGTTGCTAGCTAAGGAGGTAAAAATAGTCAATACTGGGGTGGAGTGAGACAAAATAAAGCATCTTAGGACAGAAACAACACAGCTAAATGATAATGATTTTCCCTGCAAATTTCTATTTACGTAGGAAGCGGCTTCTATAATTTCCCTCTAACATATCAGATCACAGCAAAAACAAGTCTCTTTTGTGTCTATCCCTACCAAAATTATAAAAGGATCCTTTTAAATTATCACGAAATAGAACGATGTCAACTATTTTCTAAAAGCTTGGGGAAACAGAACAAAACTATTCCAAGTGCATTAATATAAGAATCCTTGTCTCAGTTACAAAATGTACAAGGAAAACTGTTTAAAGACATTGAGTGAAACTATGCCAATACCACAAAACACACAAATACACCAACACTTTCTTCTTCCAAGGAATTGCCATCATCAAAATCAGACAGCTATTTTGAAGACCCGTATTCACGATTAGAAATTTTCTCATTGCAAGGAAAAACAGTTTTGGTAACTTATGGAAATAAAAAGGCTCACTAAATTTCTGCACCAAATATCTATCAGAAAAAGCTGGTAATGTCAAAATTCGGTTCAAAATTGTAGCTTGCTTGTATGTTAGAAGGAATCTGAGCGGCAGCCTCTAAACTTGGAGCACAGGAACTACAGTAGGGAAGCCACTGAGGTCTGGGCTGTAACAGTCCTAGCCTCCTCCTTTTGTACAAACACACACCAGTACAATCTCTTCACACAACCGGATCAACAGATTTCAACACGTTTTTGCAGGGTTAGTTTTCAACTGGATTATGTCCCTCTGCCCACATAAGCACCAGCAAAACAGAGATCAGTGGATTTAGCCAGCCTTAAGACACCATCAAGTCAGCTCCCACCCAAGATAAAACCAGCAAGTTACAATTAAAATACCAACTTCTATTTCCTCCTCCTCTTGTTACTATGTGTCCTGCAAAACATTTCGAACACCACAGTGCTTTATTGACAAAAGGCAGTGTGGTAAAGGTGAAAGAGCTTCAATGAGCAAAAGCAGGAAATACCTTGGGACAAATGACATTTTCTTAAACCACTTTGCAGTCATGTAACAAAAGCTGTTGCCACCCTTCCTATCACTTCTTTATTTTAGTTTTAGGTATTAAAACGATAAAGCTATACTCTCACTTAATTCCCTTTGTATTCAGGCTACAGGAGTAAAACAGATCACAAGTTCTTCCTCACAGCCACAAAAAACAGCCCAAGGCCTCAGCTCTGCAAGAGCTTACAAGTAGAAATGATTCATGTTAGCAAATCAATTGATACGTACTGGATCTAACAAGAAATATACAGGGTGTTTACGGAAAATGCTGTGTGGATGGACCTGTAGATAAAGCCTGTGTGTATTTCTCACACAGGTGATGGCTTTTTGTTACCATTCTCCACACACAAGCTCTGTATTATGAACCTGACCAACAAAATCATGAAAGCTTGGGGTTGACTGGAGAGAAACAGAGAAAAAACCCAATCCAAATCCAGAAACCAAGATTTTGGCCATGGGAAGATCAGACCGACACACGGATATCCACATCGTATTAGAAAGACAAACTGAGTTCTTGCTCAGATGAAAAGCAACAGAATGGAAGCAGGGAAGAAAAGAAGGAGGCCTCATCTTAGAGAAGGTAAGTGTGTTAAAGCTTTGCTTTGGAATAACATTACCCGTGAAAAGCACATAAAAAGGAAAGGAGGAAGAACTCAGAAATGGAGACCTGTGGGCCCTTCACCACAGGTGAGGATACGTCACAAGCAGAACAGTCACACAAGCCTAAAATAAAGTAGGATTTTAAGATTAAAAGGATGAAACAAGGGCAACAGTGAGGGAACACTTTAAAAAAAATAAAATAAACATTAACATAAAAAGAAAATCACTTTACACAGAAAAACTGCTCATGTAGCCTCCACTCTGAGAACAAAGTACTTCCATGCTCCTGAGCTAAGACAAGAGTCTTCCTCCAAGCCCAGACTTCTGAGACTGAAAAGAAACCACACAAAAGAGCAACGAAGTGTTGCTGGCCTAATCCCACAACGTTTGAAGGAAATGTAATTACTGTTATTAACATCTACGAATGCTTTTTCCCTCCCCTTTGGAATGCCACTCTAAACTCACCTAGTCTTTCTACAAAAAGAATTACCAAACATTTCTACTAAATTGCTGAACAAAATATATTTAAAACATTGGGGTTTTTTCCTCAAAATGGCCTACAAAGTACTGCAGTTCATAACATCTACAAGTTCCAGATCAAAAACTTTTCAAAAAGATGCAGAGAGAAGGTGCACTAAGAAGCTGATCCGTAAGAATAAAAGAAACCTACAATATTGTGTAACAAAACTAATTTAAATCAAACTGGAAGTCTGGATACGGATAAGGAAGAATTATGAAACATAAAGTCTTAGGAGTCTGGATACACCTCATGTAGATTTTATCCATGGTGACCGCTAGTAAACCTAATTAGGCTGTATTACTAGAAATGAAGCAAACTGACCCATCTGAACAGAAGATTTTTGAAGTTATTATTAAGCCTGATGTCATGTTTAAACTATTTGAAATAAAAACCTTGTAGTTAACAAAAGATTGCACATGACTGACCTAAATCACTTGCATTTTTTAAAGATTTTAGTCCACATTAGTGGCATTCCCAAGCTTAACTAGGATTTTAGAAAAATAATACATTGAGGTAAGTTAGACCGGAGTAGAACAAAATATTCTAGTTGTTCAGCCAGAAGAAGAAAATCAAATTAAACAAGTACAAATGCTTATGGAAGAAATGCCTGCTTTGCCAAAAGAGAAAACTTAAGAGTCTAGGAGTTGGCCTTTTCTTTTAATTCTGTCTCAGCTATCCGCTGTACCTTTTTTAGTCAGGTTTTACAGCTTGGCAACTAGGACCTAATTGCTTCTGGAAGTTTTGTGTGCAAATGGAGACGGTAGATATTTTTTTAAAAAGTAATTAGGGATGCTATGAATGGGTTCATATTTTGCTTCATTTC
>VYZW01026730.1:33817-58778 GCA_013401315.1 Balaeniceps rex
ACAGGCAACCATTCTACCTTCTCTCCTGCAATTTCTTTTTCAATTATTTTGGTATAAAACTGCATCTCTATAAAAGCTATTTACCCAGTATTCTGAAACATGGAGATCTGAAGGTTGTTTCTATTTGCCAGCATTGAAGAACCTCCTTCTCTTGCCCTAATCAGTAAAAAGCATTTAATTGTTAGCTGCAACTATGTAACAGAAACAACAGTTTACATAAATAAGCAANGTTACAATTCCTAAAATTTTTTTTTTTTTGAAAAATTTATTTCTAATGGGTTAGACAGTACTAAGCACCAAAGTCTATTTTCAAAAAAAAATAAGGAACACTTAAAGAAGTTGCGTGCTAAGTCTTTTGTTGCTGTCTCTGCTAAGAATAGGACCTAAATGAAGGATTTTTTTAACAGTCTGTTTTAAAAACAAATTGTAAGCAACTCATAGCTGAAAATGCCTGTGATTTCTTTCATGACCTACAAACAGATGAATAACACATAAGAGGTGCAGGAGTCTGGAGGCAAGATTTTGTTTACTTTTGTTACTAATATTTAAAAACAAACCTAGCTTGAAAATGGGTATACAATTTTTTCTTAAGGAAAAAAACATGAGAGACTGCCAGAAAGAAAACACAGACAGCCTCTCCACTACTCTGTCTTGAAAAAATGGTTTTATGATGATAGAACCATTTTTAATGGCCAGAAGAGATGCTGCACATCCGAACAACATTAGTATGAGGCCAATGATGACAGTCTAGACTATGACCATATCAGCGCTGTATAAACACCACAACATTTCAGTTCTACTGGAGATGAAATGAGAACAATTTAATCCATCTTCCAAAGCCTACTTTGGTAGGCAAAAAAAAACCCCCAACCATAAAAACCACTAAAGGACAGTTTACATTTTTCCTACTAGAGAACAGATTCAGTCAAGTCAGTGACCTTGCCATGCTATTGGTAGTGCCCTCCATCTTCCCCCCCTTGTCTCTCCACACATTTTGAAGTTTATTCTCGTTTTCTTTCAATGCATCCTAAATAACATCGTTCTAGTTTCTTTTTAAAACCAATTCAAATTGGTGCCATTGTAAAGGAAGTTTTCCCAGAACAAAAACATCTCTAAAAGCTTCTTTCTATCACTATATTTTTCTTTCAAGTTCAGCTTATCAGCCTTCATTACCTCCCTCACAGTCTTGAGTCATTGTGGCAACTCATACGCATGTAGAAAAGAAAAAGCAAAATGCGTGGAATTCTGAATAGCTTTCTCTGGTAAGCTCCAGTTGCTATAATTAGACAATCCCTTTTCTAAATCACAAATACAACTATCAGTACAGATAAAAATGAAAACTAGCACCAAATACATAGAACAAGCCAAATCAAAATGTTTCCTTTCCTTCCCATCATCTCAAAACATGCCCTGATTTAACCCTCAGAACTCGAATACATCGTTTGTTTCCATGGTTGTTTATTTTATACAGGTATTTTATATGCAAAGACAACAAAATCAAATCATCTTATTCACGTCACAAAATTAATAATGAACAAAAATAGGCAAAGTAATTATGTTTTCACTTTAAGAAAAAAAAATTTTAGAAGTAATGCAGGTTCTAGTAATTAATCTGACCCCTCAAACCAGCGTAACATCATTTCCAGCATCTCAAAAAGAATGAAAACCTACAAACTTCAAGCAACTTCCCATTGCAGAGACCTTATTTTCTCCATTTGCTGACTTCAACTTGTAACGTCAATCCAAAAGAAAAGATGAACAACCAGTTCAGATGCTCATCTGTTTTACCCTGCTTAATTTTTTAATAAATTACAGAACTAGGTAAGAAGTTCATAAAATAGTACTAAAAGATCCAAGGACTAGAACATGAAGCTTCTTACTTCCCCTAAATACAGCAGCAGTCACATGGCTATCCCTAAGACCTCATTAGCTTTTCTGTGCTAGAATAACTCCTAACCCTTTCCCCAAAAAAGTTTAGATTGTGCTATAAATACTCAAGTCTTACATGAAATATGGCATGTAACATCTCAGGCCTAGAACAGCTTAAAAATATACATCCATGTATACCCCCCACCAAAAAAACCCAGCCCAACACCCCCACAAAACCAAACAGTAGCACCTCAAAACTGCACCACTGAAAAGCAAGAAAAAAATTGTTTGTTGTTGTGTTCAACAGGAGTCTATGATCACCAAATCTTTTCTTAAAGCCTTTTCTTAAAAATAACTAACTATATAAGTAAATCTTATTTACTTCCAGAAAGAATAATTTTAAAAAGCAGTTTAAGCTTAAGATGATAAACAGTTCTCAGGAGTAAATTCGTACTTTGCGATTTGTAAATGCACAAACATACCAGTTCATACTATTCCAAGCCCAGTTCCAATATTCCAGATTGTACTCCTCATAATAATAACAAAGCAAATTTGTGGATGCTTGGCATAAACCCACAAAATGTCTTTCCAAGAGAGCAACCCACTGACATCCACCAGTAGATACACCATGCACAAAGTTTTATTTCACTGATGGGAAAAATAAATTAAGACACACTATTTTATATGGTACATTCAAAACTAAGAGTGCTTCACATACAGCAGCTTTCAGAACTCCCTGGTGCAAAATTGGTGGTATTTTCCCTACTGTTCAAATAGGGAAGATGAAAAAAACTGAGCTGAATGCACTTCAACATTGAGTCACTGACAGAGGCAGAGCCTACAATTTCTGACTGCTAGCCTTCTGCTTCTGCCACTTACTCGGCATGTCTCTGACTTTAAAACCACATACAACCTCTTTCTAATCAACCACTCGCATTGTTTCCCCTTTTGGGGAGACAGATATGCGAGGTCACAATTATACCAAAGAACAGGGTACCCTTAGTAACCTCACTGCACCCGAGTGCTGGAGGGTACGCTACCTCTGTAAGAACCTGATTTTGCCAACCCCCTGATCTCAACAGAAATGCCAGAGACCGCTAGTTTCGCTAGGAGGGCTGGCTTTCAGAAGAGAGAACTCGTGTGAGTGTTTGCAGGATAAAGACATCATTCACATAGACACTTCCAACAGCAGGTACTAGAAACCGTTGCTCTTGCATTTCACCTCACAAACCCTCTTGAAAAAACTCTCAGTGTAGAAGTCTGGATAGCAGAGCTGGGAGCAGACAGAGGACTCTGGCAACTCAGCCTTGAAAATGGGAGGAACTGGTCTCATCTGAAGCTCAAGAGTCCTGCTAAGGCACAGTTGGAGCATGAGAGCAGAAAAGTAGCAGGAAAAACAGGCCAGCAAGAAACCTTATTCCAGCCTTTCCGAAACAGTGTATTATTTCCATTAGCAGCCTGTAAAATTTATTATAGAAATCTTCGGGTACTGTCAGAGCCTTGGAATGATGTATTTATCCATCAAACAACTACCACTGAATGCACCAGCACCCAATACAATGGGTCCTGAATACACCGTTACTCTGATCATATTGATATGGTTAACTTTTTTAATTATTATTATTTGCAGGGTATCAGCTGGCTAGATCTGCTGCAGACTACACTTAGTTCTCACATACAAAATAGCATTGGAGCCACCATATTTTCCCAGTCTTTCACAGCTTCTGTATGCCAAAGTGACAGTTGTAGAGGGAAGATTCTTCAGAAGTACTTTTAATTACTATTTCCTCCTTAGCTAGAACACATTAATTATAGCCTGTTCCTCCAGATAATAAGAAAACAAAGACCAGTGCGATATGAACAGTAGAAGAAACTTAATTACTGAGTCAGATGTCCTTTAGATGTCAGTATGACCACAGTGAGGAGCAGGAAAATAAAACACACACGTATCAGCCTCAAGTTGCTAAATCAGTTATCAAAACAATGTCTTTCCTCAGTGACTTCATTATGAAGAGCTCAACCAGCTGATTAATCAAATGCCTGTTACACATTTTGAAAATGTGCGCTTTTTTTTAATAAAGGAGGCCTGCTGATGTATTTATTACAAAGCTAATGTGATAAATGGTTCTGCATGTAAATGCAGAAGTGCAGCATGACTTTGAAGTCTGAAGGTCAGATACAGTAACCATTCTCATCAAGGTTCTTATGTCAGACTGCATCCTCTGTTTTGCATCCATGTTCAGGAGGAAGAAAATGAATTAAAAAGAAAAAACATAGAGACAACCAGTTCTGTGACAACTTAAGAAGAACTGGAACGCTATCATTCACGTGTTTTCATTTAAAAATCTGCAAATACCCTATCTCCCCAAAACAAATGAAGAAAATGGAAAGGGTGCTGGGGGACACACACAATTTCGTTCTGCTTTTCAACTTTGTTTTTTTAATCAGGAAAATCAATCTAATTAAGTCAGCAATAATTTTGTGTTAAGAGAATGTCATTTTCTCCATTTTCAGAGACATTTCAAACCCACAGCATCCAAGAGAGCTAGATGATTTTCTTGTTGATCACCACCTTTTATTTTAAAGCAGTATAGATTTGGCTGCAGATGCAAATCAAAGGATTGGGTACTGACCTTTTTTCCAAGCATGAGAGAATCTAACCCTCACCCTTCTATATTCCCAGCAACTTTAAGATGCAAAACTCAACAGCTGGGCCTGAAGGCAAACAAATATGCCTCACGTACCAGAGTCTGATCCATGTCGAAAAAGAATAATGTATGTTTTACATGCATACCTCAAAGACAAATGACCAATATGGATTTCTTTTTAGCACCACCACCATGTTTAAATACAGTAAAACTGATAACACTTCCCAGTAAAACACTGAGTTATAAACAATCCCCTCTTACACATAAATAACAGAGACATTATACAAAGCAGACAGGAACAGGGACGGATGTACACAAAATAAACACATTCAAACTTACCCCACTCTAGATACTCAAGGATGTTCTTCTCTCTTCTCAGAGGGGAATTATTACATTCATCATAAAGGCAGATGAGTATATCCAGCAAGGTTTCCACACTGAAGCATTGCCCATTAGTCTGAGTTGGCCCATCCAAAATAAACTGCTCCAACTGCTTCAAACGCACTTCTCCAGACATGGTTGTTTCAGTTTGCATTGGGGTTTCTTTTTTAATGATTATTATTACTTTGCCAAAAAAAACAACAAAACAAAAAAAAAACACAAAAACAAAAAAAATCTTTTGAGGGTTTTGTTGTTTCAAAAGAAGTCAACAGTATTTTTAACAAGTGTCAAACCGTGGCGGTGCTTAATTTCCAGCCCACCTCGGTGTTCCCAGCCTGAAACTAAACCCTCGCGAGTTTCAGACACACATGTATACTATGTATATCTGTGTACGTATAATTTTTAAGAGAAGATGATAGTTATCCTAAAAAAAAAAGTATATTTTAATATGCTTAATAAGAAGGAAAAAAAATATATATGGCCATTCCTGATGCTTTAATAATTTGCACTCAAATTCAACCAAGACTGACTGACACCGATTTCACCGTGCGTGCACAGGCATACGCACTTATATATTTAAAAAGGTCTTTTCCTTCATTCAAAATGCAGATCATGCAACGCGATCCTGAGAGGAGCCCCACCGCATCATCAAAGTGTAACAGCCCCCTCCGGGTCGCACCGGCCTTTCACTTCCCAGAACGGATGGGAAGGGAAAAATATATGCGTTTATATACACGAAAGGCAGAAGAAAACAGGGCACACACGGGCGGGGAGGNGGGGGTTGGGCGCAGGTCCCCCCGGCCGCCCCTCCTCAGGGCGCAGCCACGTCCTGCCCCGGGCAGCCTTTCCCTTCCTCCTCCTCCTCCGCCTTACCGAGTCTCCTTTTAAGGCTTTTCAGTGATTCAAAAAAACTAAACTCTTCATCGTCGCCCCCTTCTCCTCCGCTGCGCCAAGGGGCGGCGGGCGGGACGCGCGCCCCTACACACCGGCACCACCGCGGGGCGGCTGGGAAGCGCTCCGAGCCCTGTCAAATCCTTCCCATGGCTGCTGCTGCGGCGACGGCGCCCTCCTCCTCCTCCGGGTGCGCGTCCTGGGGCGGAGGGAAAGCGCCGGCCTCCCCGCTCCGGCCGCACGCTGCGGGCCGGGAGGCCCCGGCGGCGGCGCCTTTACTCCCGGCGGCAAGATGCTCTCCTGGCTTCGCCCCCCCGGGCAAAGGGCATCCTCCCGCGGTGCCTGTGTGTGGGGTGTGTGTGCGTGCGTCCCGGGGCGGCGGGGAGGGGTAACGGCGGCGCCCTCCTTCCCTCCCTCCCCTCCGCTTCCGCGCCCTCCTCTCCCCCGCCGCTCCCTCCTTCCCTCCCTCTCTCCCTCCCGCGGTCACACGCAGCAGCAGCCGCCGCCGCCGAGCTCGCAGCAGCCCAACATGGCGGCCGCGGCGGGGGNCGCTACTGATGGGATTGAGGGGAGGAGGGAGGTGCTGCAGCAGGGAATGCAGGGATACGGGCGGACCGGAGGGGAGGGAGAAAGGAGGCCGCCGCGCAACGCCCCGCGGCCTGCGGCCGCCCGGCCGCCGGCAGGCTGGGTTCAGCTGCGCTGCCCCCACCTGCCCCACCCACCCGCCAGGCCGGGGGTCCCTCCGGGGCCTTCCCCCTGCCCTCGCCGAGGGGAGCCGCCTCGGCCCTCAGCCCCCGCCGGGGGCCGCCCACGTCCCGATTTCCCTCAGCCGTCCCCTCGGCCCTGCCGGCTCATCTCCCCGGCAATTACGCCTTTCATTAAAAACCAGCCTCATTAAGGCCGGCAGGCCGAAGGGCAGGGGGAGCAGTACCCTGCCTGGTGTTTCATTGCCACGGTTATCTCTGCCGAGCCTTTTAGCACCGAGCTCCAGGTGCGAACACAGACCCCGTCTGCCTCACACTTCGACGACTGAAAACGTGACAGAAAATGGGGCGGTTCATGGCGGTTACATCCGCGCTTGTGAAGTGCCTTCCCTCCCCGAGGAGGCCGCTGTGCCACCCCAGCACACGCGGGTGGAACAAGCTTGTTCCGTACCAAAACGGGGCCGCCTCTGGGGTGGAAAATGGCAGCCGCCCAGCAGCGCGTGGTGGCGATTCTCCTCTCGAAAGGTGTAAGGGATGCAGTGTTGCGCTCAGGCTACCGTGGGGGATTAAATGTCATCTGTAAGTCAACCTGTAACTTCGGTTCGTCCTTCCTCAGAAGTCGGGTGAAAGGGTAGAAGGCAGCACAGCTCCGGAGGGTCACTGGCCGTAGGTGAAGTTCCATGTTCTCCAAAAGCCGCTAAGTCCTGCATCTGCTGGAGCTCCAGGGTGGGAAATGTCTCAGGCTTCTGCTTCCTCACTTCAATAACCAACAGAAGACCCTCAGCTATAGACAAGCATCTATATAATTTTTTTTTTAAACTGGCCTTTTTATCAGCTGATATAAAACATGAACAGTCTTATATACCCATGAAGATGAAATACACAAGACGATTAAATGGAAGTCCCATGTGTTTGCTCAGGGTCGCTCAATTATATATCAACTCACTGGTGCAAAGCTAGAGAGGACAGTGACTCCCGCCCTGTGCGAGTGAAAAGGCAGAGCAGACAGGCTGTGGGTTTGGGAAGAGTCTGCTTTCTGTCGGTGAGCCTAGGAAAGGCATCCACCAGCACGGGCAACAGCCTTTCAAAGGAAGAAACTCTCCTGCCAACTCTTGGCAAATGAAGAAATGTGCAGATAATTTAATTCTAAAAGCTTTTTACACAGAAACCCCTCAAGAAATATTGTTAGGAACTACTAAAAGTCTAAGTGAGCTTGCGATGGGTAGCAGATAGGATAAAACTGAGAAGACAGGGACAGGAAAGGGATCCCCTCCCGTGCTGGGGTACACCCTTGGTATGACAAGAGCCCTGAGCAAGGATCTGGGGTGCTGCTGTTCATTGTCTACTAAAGCTTTCGTTGAACAAGTTGCCGCAATGCCTCCGTGGTAGGAGCCCGCTCCGAAGCTGTGGCACAGAGGCGGTTTTACAGCGAAAGTAAGGTATTTCCTGCTGGCTCTCCGCTGAACTTGTGGAAATCGGGATTGAAGCTGGGGGTGGGGGACGCCTGATGACGGCAATAAAAATAAATTGCTATTGCCGGGGTAGGTGGACCAGATCAGATAGCACTTCCTATAGGGGTTGGAGACACGTCAGCCAAGTTCATCCGGAACATACATTAACCATTAATAGCGTTGCAGAGGGAAAAGGGAGAAGACAAAGAGTTAAAGGGATGTTAGCTCCTTGGACTTTGGCACCCCTTGGTAGGGAAGTGAACTAAAGAACCACTGCCAGAGATATGATGGGTGTGGATATTTCACTTATTTACTTATGTTACTGTGTTTTCCTCAGCCAATAGTAAAGTCTTTCCTTGTGTTTTAATTGCAGACCAAGTGTTTGCAAACAAGGAAGGATACCTAGCAAAGGCACTCACTTTCCCTATATTTCTGGTTTTAAAGCTGAACCCTTGTTTCTGTCAGCACCCCTTGACAGAAGTTGCACATCAAGACAGTTCTTTTCAGCATGCTTTCAGCTCAAGTGAGGCTATGAGAGGCACACGACGCATTTTTCTATTAAAACCATGCTATGTTAGCTGCGGTTGAACACAAAACCCAGGAATTATTTGTTCTCCACTCATTCGATAGCCTGTCCAAAAATATATAGGCGGTCCCCACGACAACTTGTGATGCACCCACTGAGCTGTAGGCAGCCATCCTGTCACAGAAGCTGTGAGGAACAGGTAATACCAACAATGACTAGCGGCATTTTTATTTGCTGGGAATTATCTATGTACCAGATGAGTAATTCTCACAATACCCCCATGGGATGGAAAAATTTTTTCTCTGTTGTATAAGAAAGACTGCAAGAGAGACTTTAGTCCAGAATATTTAGAAAACCAACAAAAGAACTTAGTGTAACACTCAGAAATTCCTTCCCTTTTGTATGTTTTGTCACTAAGACAGACCATGTCCTAAAAATACACCCGAGTTGTGCAAACATACCCCAGTATCTTTCATAATTATAATGTGTTTGTTTCCCCCCATTCTTATTTTAATAATCTCACAATAATACTTGCTTCTTATTCCTTAGCTTTACAAATGTTTACGGTACCTAAAAAGTAACTAATGATAATAGGGCATTTCTATCTTACAATAAATTAAGCAAGCTGACAGTAGCACAGCTACTAGTGGGGAATGAGGAGAATACAGTTGAAACAGTATCATTTATGTATTACTAGCGTGTATGTTCAGTGTTGCAATACTTCATGTTAGTATAATAGAGTAAGCAGCCTTTTCTTTCCAGGGACATGAGATTTGTTGTTTTGGCTGAAATACTGCAGATACCTGCTTTTGGCATGCTAAACCAATTTCTAAAGTCATTGAATCATAGAACCATTTAGGTTGAAAAAGGCCCTTAAGATCATTGAGCCCATCTGTTAACCTAGCACTGCCAAGGCCACCACTAAACCTGGTGTCCCTAAGCGCCACGTCTACACATCTGTTCCAGTGCTTGATAGCCCTTTCGGTGAAGAAATTTTTCCTAATATCCAATCTGAACCTCCCCTGGCACAACTTGAGGCTGTTTCCTCTTGTCCTATCGCTTGTTACTTGGGAAAAGAGACCGACACCAAGTCAAGGGGGATCCCATACACTTCCCCTACAGATGAATAAATGCTTGGAACTGGTAGATCTGTTACATGCTTGGCGACAAGTACTCAAGAGTGGCCTCTATATGTTGACAAAATTTTGCATCCAGGCTTTTCTGTTCTCCAAAATGTCACTTTGTAGACATACGTTGTTTTTACTGACATAGCAGTTCATCTCCTGAGGAAAATTTGGGCAGTACTCTATGCAAAACTAGTATGGGCACACAACTTAGAGAACATGTGTTTAGACACGTGATGGTGCCATTTGAAAGGGGTCCTACAGCTGTCGTCTGAACTATAGTAATAACTTAGGTTATTATAAGAGATCGCAGGTAACTACAGACAGAGCACACATCGGTTGCACATTAGGATGACACTGAAGACTTGCATGTGTGAAGTGAGCAAAACTTGTTCTGGTACCTGTAGCATTGTAGGTTCACATAAATCTTACTACTGGGGCAAATTTAATCCCAGTGGACAGAGAGGTCTCTTCACTTAAACTAATGACTATCACAGAACTAAATTAGTCTCAGTACCTATAATAATGCTTTTAGTAACATGCTTTAATGTTTTTAAAGACTTGTAGGTCTATTATTCTTTTCCTCTCTGTATTGCCAAGTCCTATTTCTCCTGTGAGGTCTACAGACAAGTCCAAATAGAAGCACTGGTACCTGGAAAAATTGATGCTTATTATTTACCTAATCCCAAAACAATGATCATAAATGTGTACGCATATATAGATATTGTAAATATGGAATTCTCTTTCTCTTCCCTTGTGCTTCTTTTATTGGTCTTTGGAGTCTTATTTATAGTCTTAACGATTTTCTGTGAATGGCTGAACTGACTAATTTTACCTCAGAGACAAATTGCATCATACTGATCTCACTTCACTGGTTCTGTATCAACCTCACTCCCCTGGTTTTAGTCTTCATTTAAAACTAATGAGAATGTGGCCACCACCAGGATACAATTTTCTGTGAAGACATGAAGTGCTTTTGGCCCTGCTGAAGTGTCCAGGGGTGCTGTGCTCTGAATGGAAACAAGACAGCCTCTCTGTTTAAGGAAGAGGAGAGGAAGCAATGAAATTACATTTATGACTGCATGAAATTGCTATTATTTTGAATCCTGCTTTTATGACGCAAACAAGGAATTGACCAAAATCATGTCTCATGCTGGCCTCCAAACAGGACCCTGTCTGCACTCTGACAATGCTGTTTCATCTCTCGGTATGTCGGTTTTTACTGTAAAAGTGGGACCAAGTCTGCCAAAGCTCCTAGGGTTGCTGTAAAGCTTAATTAGCATCTGTGTAGCAATCTGAGATTGTTTTTACTTTTCTTTCTTCAGTAACATAAATCTAAGATTGTTCTTTTATTTTCTTTTCTCTCTTGTTTTTGTAGTCTGTAACGTCTGCAACTTTTCAAGCCTTTAGTCGCTCTATAGTCCAGTTCTCTCCTGTGGATTCCTCTGTCTACACTGAAGTTTTCTTCTACTGTCTCCTGAATCTGTTACCCGTGTTATGCCACCTCTGAAAGTATCCTCAGGATACTTCAGTCCCTTAAATTAAGCTATTTAATGAGGTAGAACTCTTCCTCAGGTCAAGTGGCTTTTCAAACTGAAAAGTTCTCAGGAAGACCACGTGTTTGTGAAACTGCATGGATGCAAATTTCTGCCACCGCCACACAAGGCACAGGAAGAAAATCCATTCATTCAAAAGAGAAGTGGATACATTTACATTATTTGGCTGATGCCTGTACAAAACTAGTGTTGCTCATCTTACAGTTGCAATAACTCAGCATGAGAGCTGCTTCTAAACCTACTCTCTTTACAATGTCTCATAGTTTCTACTGATCATAATCAAGGCTTTTGATATCTGTTCCTCTAAAACTAGTACCTCTTCTGGTGAACACCCAATACTGTACTATGGATTTTTTTTTTAAAAAGGGTATACTTAGAGATGAATGCAGTGAGGACCTAACTGTGAAAGCGATTTTAAAAAGTGCAGCGAGCTGCCACTGTCATATAAGTAACAATGATGGAAGAGACAAGGAATGAGGAAACTTGTGACTAAGAGATATTTGACGGGGGAAGGAAACAGGATGAAGTGAGGAAAAATGGGATAGAGTGGAGAGAGGGAGGGAGAGTGATGATTAATTTGGAGTTCATATGGGAAGGAAGAGTGATTTAGAAAGGGGAAGCCAACGGCAGGGAGTTTGGCAAGAGAGTGGGAGGGAAACTTGTGAAGAGGGAGGGGGAAAGAAAACCCTTATTTGTAAAAACCAGCAAATTCTGCAATTAGATGAAAACAAGCCCAGCAAGAACCATAATTTGGAATGTGAGCCCAGGGTGGATTGAACAGGATTAGCTTTACATCAGAGAAGGGCTCGGAGTGCCCAGCTCATTACAAAAGGGAATGTGAGAGATCTCGCACACTGGTCTCAATTTCCCCAAGGTTGTGGAGTTTTCAGATTAGAAGCCTGACCAATTCAGTTTTTGGTTTAGATTAGTATTTTGGTTTATTTGCATTTTAACTGAAAAAACATTGATATATTGAAAACAGCAGTGCCTATATTTTATGTGTTATTTATTTTTAACTAAAATTGCAAAACAGCAACAAGGCTCTAAAATATGTATTTCATTGGGAAAATAGATACGGACAATCATGACAGTTGCAATTCAGGCAGAAGTCAGTGTTTTAATTGGAGGTAGGACACTTAATGTAAAGAGACACCTCCATCATGGTCTGCAGATTGAAATCACAATACTGTGGCTTATAAACAACTGGCATTTTTAGTTTGTTTGCTAAATTTTATTTAGATGGGCAGGCAGCAAGCCCCATCTCTCTCTTCATGGATTAAATTTGCAATCAGTCATCACATTTTAAGCAGGTGATAGCAATGGTGCAGCTAACAATGACTAGAAACCAGCACCTTTATTATTTGCCAGTACTACATTTTGTGAATTGATTCCTTCTGCGGTGAAAACTAACAGAAGAATGAAGTGCTCTGTAAAACTTGAGAGACTTGTGGAAAGCATTTGTTGTAAATAAAGACCTCTTGCCACTCAGCAGGTAACTTTAGGTCACCTCCCAAAGAGAAGAAAATCTTGAAGAGAAATGGGGAATGGAATATGATTTCAAAATGTTATGCAGTGTTCAGTCATGATCCCACTCAAGCCAATGCCAAAAAAGCCTCCTTGATCTCAGCAAGAACATAAATGAACTCATAGTTCCTTCTGAAAAAAACAAAACTGTTTGGACTCAGATTTATGAATAATGAGAGTGGTTTATATCTTTGCACAGTGTCAACCATTTCTCTTTGTAAACTGTCAGTGCACAAATTAAGAGGTTTTAATTATATTGAAAGGTTAGAAGTGTGATTCCAAGTATTTTGTGAGGTACAGAAAGACAAATATTTGTACTAGTTTAATCAAAAGTGTGAACATAACAGTGGCTCAGATCCTCATGCGTGGATAGCAAGGCCTGTGCATTGGAAATAATTGTACTTGTGGAAGGAGCTGCTGGCCAGTGGTACAGCTTCATTTGGTGAATAGTGCTCCCTTGGTGAAGGTAACCTTTCGTACAGAAGTGAGAGCAGATCTGCTAGCATGAGTGCTCCCTACCTGCATCAGTGCAGGAGAGTGAGGTTAGCAATAAATCACCATGGAATTGTTTAAAGTAACCCAGTTCATCTTGGCCGAAATAAGTTGGGGCTCACTTAGTCCTCCTGAGACACTGAAAGGAGGGACAGTCTCCAGCAGGTGGGCAAAGACAAGCATAAGAGACGGGATCGGGACAATAACCTCTCCTAATGGGGCTTGCATGGGTCAGGAAGAGGACATTGCTCTACAGCAACTGTCATTCAGCTGGGGAGAATTACAGAGTTACGGTGACATTTTCTTAAGGCAGGAGAGTTGCTGTGGACTGCATTAATTCAACTCAATCAATCAAACTGAAGACAAGGACTGAAAATACTAATTAAAAGTAAATATTTCCAATCAGAGTAAGTTTTAACAACCCATAACTTGAAAGTCATTTGGCTGATTTTCCTCAGTTTTTGCAAAAGTGACTAAAATACACCTGGCAAGCTTCAGACTCAAGCAGCTTTCCAAGCCGAAGTTATGATGAAGGGATGGAAATAGGGTGCTATAACAGAACCTAGCTTCAGCCTTAACCACAGAGATGTTGCTGCCTCCCCTTAACATCCCCAAGCTATGCCAAAGCACACAGAAAGTGAATTAAAATCATCACATAACATGGAATGTTTGTAAAACTTTAGTCAAGTAATGTATTTATCTGTCATAGAAACATTAACCATAATACAGCTATATCTCAAACCTTTTTCTTCCCCTGACATGCAGACCAGCACAGTTTGCCCAGAAGACTGACAATTTCCATGTGTGGTGCATCAGGAGGAAGCAAGGTCCAGGTACATTCATCACCTGGAGTCCAGCATTTGCTGCGATCGATTTCTTGGCTCTCTCCTGAAGAGGAGGGTTTCATTTCAGAGGCTGTGAATATTGGGTTTCCATGCAGGTAATGAAAAAAGATTTTTTTGAAGATGTTATAAAGAAAAGATTTGTATTTTTACAATGAAGAACAATAGCCATAGTTGTGCGTTCTCAAAAAAAGACATCAGCAGTTATTAGCTGTTCTTTTGGCTTTTCCAACAAAGTGAAGATTTTCTTACTTGACTGAATAACGAGAGAAGTGGTTAGTGGATGTATAAGTAGCTTCCAGCTGTGACTAGCACAGCTCTACACAGCAGCAATCCTACAATGGCTAATCTCACTGCTGTCTCCTACAGGAGGAGAAAATGAGCTGGGCCACAGTCTCTGAACCTTGTTCTCCCTCTGGTCAGGGACTCTGACAGACCCAGGGCGCAGAGCCTCAGGATTTTGAATTTATTGCTCCTGTTTGCTTCAAGGCCTTTCCTAAGACTTAATTCCCTTGCCCTGCAGTAAAAGTGATGATAATAAAAAGGTCTATGATTCACAGTAAAGCACTGTATCTTGTTTAAGTTAAACAAGCACCTAAGTGCTCTGCTGAATTGGGGCCAAGGGTGGATTACTGAGAGAGCTGCGCAGTCTTCCCATCTGCAGCCAGTTCACCAAGTAGTCTCAGCCTAATGATGGAGTTGTTCTGGGGCTTAGTTTCCTGCACATGTTTATCATAGGGTATCTATTCTGACTGGTAAAGATAGAGATAATGAGGGAACATGAAAAAACTCTTCAGAACATCATGGAAGGGAAAAAGTGCTGTAAAGAAAACAGGCTTCTGCACCAGGTATATATTGCGTGTTACATTCTCCTTACGATTTTTCTTTAGTCTCTGGACTCTATTCAGTATTCATGAAAAACATCGGGTAGCTTATTAGCAGAGAGCCCACCTGCACTTTAAATGGCAAGAATGTAGTCTGAATCCCACAGAAATCAATGGAAGAAGATCCAGCACTGCAGGCAACCAGCAGCCCAGAATGGCTCAGGCTGTGTTGCCTTCAAGCAGCCTCATCATCCTCCCAGCACTGGCCTGCTGTAGGAGGTGAATCCAGCAGATCTTGTCCAGGCTGTTGCCTTCATGCCATACAGCAGCCTGAAAAATTAACTCAGCCCCCTTTGCAATGGCTTATTAAAAGGGAACTGGAACAAAGCCTTTGGCAGTCTCTGCCTAGCCTGCGCTGGGAGAATTTCCTCTAATCATATATGGAGCTTTTAAGGCTGTTTTGCATTTTTCTGACTCCTACATGGCAGAAAGTGGCAAGAGAGAGGGCAAGAGTGTCACTGTGGAGACCATTTTATTGATATGAGAGAGGCCTGGTTACCACATAATAGTTTACAAAAACAGACTTTTCTTTTAACGCTTTTTCTACTTGGAAATTTGTATTACATTTTTCAAAGTTAGAGCAAAATAGCTTAGTGTATTGAATTGCAAGAGAGCTGTCCTGAGTACATGTGTTTACTGTATCTTTTGATACAGAGGAAATTTGCATAAAGTATCTCTACTAAGAATAGATTGTGCCAGAATATTAATTTTGTAGCATAACAAACAGACAGGAAAATATAAACATGCTAGTCCATCCTATGCAAGATAAGAGCTGAGGTAAGGTACTCTCCTGATTAACAGCTGCTAGCTGATGTTGTAAGCACAATAGTGGAGATCTTAATATTACATTACAGCATTGTTTGTGAAACCAGAAAATGCCAATGTTACTTTTTGTGGATTTTGAGCTACAGTTCTGAAAGAGAATAAACTCTTTTTTCTTTATAATAAGCGGCCATATTTTGTTTATCCATAGATAAAGCAGCACTGTAGCATACTTCTGTTTCTGTGACCTCCTCAAAACCTTTCTGCAGGCATTTCCTGATTCCTGAGTTCTGCACATTTAGAACCAAAAAAGACTGAAGAGCAGTGAGTATCAGCGATATTTCTTTTTCTATTGCACATTCACAGGTCAGCCCAGCAGGAATTAGCACAGTCCAAAATGGCTATTTTTGCTCAGAATCCCCTTTCTGCAAGGATAGAATTCACAAATTCTAATCTCGCCCCCAATTCTGGCTCACTCTCTGTGCGTATAAGGCGTGAGGTAGCTGGGGCCAACGTGCAGACAAAGGATTAGCACCGGTGGGGAATGAGCTGTTTTCAGCTCCCCCTGCATAACTGTGGATTTGAAGGCTTATTTTCTTAGCTCTTTTGCGGTAAGTGAAGGGGAAAATCCAGTTGACCAATAAAAGAAGTGGAAATAGAGTCAATGGGAAGGGTTTGTGGAAAAGGGGTTTGTGAAAAGGGGGTTGTAACTAGGCTGTATCCCATGTGAGTAGCTTTCAAGGCCCACCCTCCCATCTTCACCGGGGATGTACAGGAGACAGCAAGCAATACAAGCCCATTCTGGTGATTTCCAACCATTGGAAAGATCTCCTGAGCTGTTTGTGAGCTGATATAATAGACCATCTTTACCTGACCCAAGGCTGCAGGTGATCAGGCAAAAAATTGGGTAATTAAAAACTGGCCCTTGTCATCTCCTCCAGGGTGTGATGTGTGGGAAGATCATAATCCTGACAGACGGCGAATCCAAGACAGGATTTGCCAGTCCTTAGCTGGAAACAAACTGTTTAGAGAAGACTTAATGCAGGGGCAAATCTTAGGTCAGAAAGAGCAAATTCAAAAGATAGGTGTGATACTTAAGACATAACAATTCAGTTGCAGGAAAAAATGCTACAAATGCACGCAGTGTCCACGAAGTGCATTGTTCAGCTAGGATGAAGATTGGGCCTGGAGCTAATGAAAAAGGATGTGATTCATCCCTTACTGAAACTACACTAAAATTTCTCATAAAAGGATAAAAACCATTAATACGTGCATTACATCAAAGTATATACTCTATCAACAATGTGAAGTCTGTTGCTTAGAGAGAGAGGATACATAGTGTGTAATTACAATACCACTGAAGAATACAGCTTATGTGTTTAGGTATGTCAGCTGTCCAGCTGCACTTAAGTATCTTTCAACATATCCATTACATTTGCATACGATATATGTAAATTAATATGTCCTTAACTCATACCTATTTCTGTATGCATAGATGTAGTATGCATGTATATACACGTATACATATATAGGTATGATATAAGCACATATTCATTCAGAACATTTTAATATAGTTAAAACAGTGTGCCAAAAATGTACACCATCTGTTTTCAATCAAAATAGCCTATTTCAGAGGAAGGGAGTGTTGTCCGGTGATCAGAGCAGGGGAACTAACGAGTCAGGACTCATGGATTCCATTCCCGAATCTGCCAGGGCTTGGCTGCATGGTTTTGACAAGGTCTGCGACTGCTGTGTACCCTGCTTTCACCATTTGCAAAATGGGGCAGTATCTACTCATAGGATGTTGCAATGGAAAACATAATTAGTATATGCTTGGAAAAATATAGAAATTCTTGTTATATCGTCATGGTATGTTTGAAGAGTGGAATTTAATTGAGAAATACAGTACAGGATTTGTTTCAGAAGACACATGTAGCAGCCATGTGTATAATTACAGCTATTTGTACACACATGGGTAGCCTAATTTTTGAATGATAGTACCCTTAATAAAGTTAATGGGGAAAAAATGGTGCTCAACACTCTATGAACCCAGCCAATACTGTAAAAGTTTTCACACTTTATTGAACAGCGTTTCCACGGTGACAGCCGTACACCAGTGGGTGAAATACATTCTGTACCTAATTTTCATCCTGAAATAGGAAAATACAAATGGGTATTGGGATTTTCTGGCAGATTCCCTGCAGAGAAAGCCTAGCTCCACTGAAGACAATGACAATACTCCTATTAACATAATTAGGACAAGATTTCACCCCATCCGCTTCTTTAGCTTCAGTGCGTCCCTTTCAGGAATACAGCAGGGACTGATCAGCCCACCCCACAGTGCTTTCTCTTGGGCATGTTGGCCACGCTTGCACCGCGGCACAGAACAGTGTCTCCTCCTGTGCTCAGTGGGCTGTGCGGGGCGGCCCGACCTGGGTTTGGTGGGAGTGCTCCAGGTGTCGTAGTGGGCAGAATGGTAAGGGTGCTCCACGCTCCTGGTCTCCCACCATCCTCACGTGCTGATGCCTAAACTCCTTTGGTTCCTCCATAGTGCTCACATCTGTGGGGTGTTATGGCTGTGCCTTGCCTCTGGAGAGAGAAATCAGAGGCGCTTTCCATTAGGATAAGAAATACCATATAGCAAATTGCATAAATGCAGCAGCTGCAGTGTGTCGGAGAGGAAAAGAAACAGTGTTTGTATGTCAGGGTTTGCTTGGCTGCCAGTATGAAAGTGGTAGTGAGAGAAATCATGTGTGCTGAATGTATTCTGCCAACTGAGGCATTCTCGTATGTGATAAATATTTGATGTAAATATAAATGTATTTCAACATCTATGTCTCTGTCACCAAGAAAAATGGGCTGAGCTTGTTTGGTTTTGACATTTTTGACAGCTGTTCCCCAGATTGCACCTCATCTCTCATTAGTGCGCTGTTGCTTAAGTACAGCTTCAAAAGTACACTTAGGATCTTACAATGTACACGCCTAAAATGAGCCAGTTGCTCATCCAAGTGGGCTGGTATAGTGTCATATGTGATAAAGCAAGTAAAAGACAAGGCAATACGGATCTCACGGCTATTAAGCAGATTTACAGGTTTGTCACTCAAAGAAATGCTTTTACCCAAATGAGTGGGGACAATGTGCAACGTAAGGTTATGTTGGAGAGACAAAACAGTTGATTCAGACACCAGTTTGTGAGTATTATATCTCCACATCTGAGATCTTAACAAAAGTTATCATCTTCTGTCTTTGTATCTGTAAATGTATCTGCTCTTTGGATCCCACCTGCTATATTTTAAAGAAAGGGTGTATTCATGTCATGCCTAGGATATGCTTTGTAAATACAGCCTTCAAGCCTCTTTCAAGCCTATGGAGAGTTTCCATAATACATATGTGCCATATTCATTTTCAACTGCCTTGAGTCAGAGCATTGAAGATAAGAAACTTACTAACCAGCATAAACTTTTCTTCAGTTCTTGAACTTTTGTAAAACAAGATTCCTCTTTAAAGGAGGTGCAATTACCAGCCAAACAAGACAACAACTTCTAATTTCAGGCTACCAGTGATACAAAGAAGCAACTAGGGAGACTGAAGCAGGGAAGGAGGATAGGGCTTGGTGAAGGGGACCAAGGATCTAAATCCTGCTTTCTGCTGATGATAACCTCTACCTGGAGGGGAGGAGGAGATACTCTTGCGTCCAGTAAATGAGAGCTGTTTATTCAATCGATTCATGCAGTAAGCTCATACAAGTGCACCAGAGGCTCTTCTTATGTACAAACTTACGTTTTGGGAAGAGAGAGGTTTTGCTTTTATGGCCCATTTGTTTTTCTGTCTCTCTACTGTGACTTCTAGCAGGGAGGCATGAAATCAGGGTGTATTGCCAAATGAGTATCAGCCAGTTCTGGGGACGGGGCCAAGAGGCAGCGATAGGGAGCTGGTGAAGATTCCTGCCTCTCGGCATGCCCCTCGTGGAGGGCAGCGAGTTCCTGGGTCTGACCTTGAGCAGTCAGGAAGAGGATGAGGAGGCTGAGCCAGGCAACCCAGCTCCCTGCAGAGGCCACAGCCCCGGTGCAGAGCAGGGCTTGCTGTAGGTTGTCTTTAACAGCCACTTCCACTGAACCAGAGCAAACAGAGTCCAGCGCAGCCCAGCTTGGAAGGTCTGCTGGGTTGCCTTTTTTTGAGGACACTTGCCTGACCCAAATAGCAAGGATTTCACATGTTGCCAAATGCACTGGACATGTCAACAAATGCATTAAAATGTTTGGTTTACCACCAGACTGAAAAAAATTAAGAATCTGGAAGACAATAATCTCTGCAGATTTTTTCCCCTGTAATCCCAAAGAGCATGACTTTTAAATTATGTATCACTCCCTAAAACCAAAAATTGTTCTGCAGTCTGTTGGCGATGGTGTTCTCGGGAATTTGTAACTGAAATATGCTTCGTTCTGTTTTGTAATACCCTTCCACTATATTCAGGGATTATTCCTGACAGGTGTCAAGAAAGGCCTCATGACTTCAGTTCATGCAAACTCCTCCTCAGAAGAGGAGGAAAAGCGACAAGAGAAACTTACTTAAATTCTTTATTCACATAAGATAGATGCAGTTTGTCAATGACTTTTTAACTACGGAAATCTGCAGGTGTTCCAAGCGTTAAGGCAGCATTACCGGCACCCGGGTTAAGATGGATCATAAAAGGGGAGACGCTTTTCAATGTTTTATACATAAATACACCGCACTGGCTTTGCTGCTCTTAGGTGGATGCTACACTGTGCCATGGTCTGACATAACTAACAGCTGTTGTGTCAGCGTTTGGAACATGAAGTCATCACAATACACCACAATATTTTCTGCTCAGGGGTTGAATTGAGCTAGTATATACTGATCTGGTTTTCCAGTTTCTGCTGCTATCTGTGTTGAGCTCTTTCTCACACATGAAGTGCAAAAGCAGGGCTTGAGGCAAGCAATGCCTGACGCTGCAGCAGATCTTCAAAAGTAGTATGTGTGCTGCATGTGATTTGACTCTCACATTGGGATCAATATCCAGCTTCTGCTTTTGCTTTTTTGCAGTTCTTCAGTGTCTGGACTGTGGCAAGAAACATCTCAGGTGAGACAGAGGAGGGGAGACTCGCTATGTCAGACATGCAACTTCTGCTATTATTACAAAGAGAATGGAACGATACACAATGAGAGCGCTCATGCACTCCAAACCACAGCCCTCCTAGACTTCTCCTTCTTCCAAGTCTGATGGGGATCCAGATGCAAAGGAACTTTTCCAAAAAAACAGACCTTGGCTCTCAGTGCTTCATGCTGCAGCGAATTATGCAGTTTCTGAAATTTTTATTTGAGAACATTTGTTTTCCCGATGGTGTTACTTCATGGACTGTATTTACTTTTTCCATTTTGTTCATAGTTACCAGTGTGTCTATTTTCATAGTCATGCTCTAGAAACAGAAGTTTCTTTCCCTCTCTCCACTCTAATCCTTGTAACCCTCACCCAAGGTGGGGGCAGAAGCCAAAGCTTAACACCTAATTTGGATAATAATTCCTGCCCACCTTCTCCCTCCTCCCACTTCACTTGTCCCTTTATTAGATTAGCTATACAGAAGGAAGGGCTAATGGGTGCTCTCTAACAGCTTTGAAAAACACGGTAATGAGAGGAGCCAAGTAAGAAAACAGAATGTTTGGCGCCAGTAATGGAACACAAAACCTTTTACCTCCATCCATGGATTTGAATCTAACCCAGCTCAGTAACAGCCCAAGTTGTTAACATGTCAGGGTTATGTGGTAGCCTGAAATAGTTCAAGTTCTTAGTCCATTTCATCAGGTATGGGACACAGAACCCTGGGCTCCATGTATGGTCTTGAACATAATCCAGCTCCGTTCTTACTGTCAGGGCAATGTGGTTGCCTGGGTAGAAATAGTCCCTGCTGTTAGCCAGCTTTCTAGCAGAAAAGCTTCCCCATCGAAGAAATGATCAGGTCAAGTAGCACTGCCCCATCACGTTGGCCATCCCAGTGGTAGGGAATGGTGAGGAGTCGGTGGACTGTAAGGAGACAGTTCCATCTTTTAAAAGCACAGGAGCTATGCTGCGTGCAACACATGGGAGCATAGCAGCGCCCCTGGAGTTAGTAAAGAAGTGAGGACCTTTGTAGAAATGAACAGTACTTCCTTTTCTACAAGCCCTTGTACTGTCATATTCTGCAGGACTAGGCACAGAGGAATCACAGGGCAGGGCAGAGAGGCAAGCCCAATTCTGCATGGTGCTTTGGGCTCGTCAAAGTGGTCTGGGAGCCCTGCAGCCCAAACAACACTGGTGCTGAGGATGCTCAAGGTCTCACAAAAACAGGTCTCACCAAACCAATGTGAAACAGGTCTCAGGCTTGGCTTTCAGAGTGTTAGGTTCATTTATACTGTGATTCCAGCAAGAACTATCTGTCAATAATAGATCTTCGTGGTCTAAGGATGTTCCAGTTACGTGTCAGCTTTACACAGCTTTTCTTTTTCACATCCATCTTTGTTGCCAACATAGCACAGGACTTCTCCAAAGAGTTTTGTTGGAGAAAGAGTGCATAACAGCATTTTTGCTCCATTTGTGGCTACTTTATCTTTGGATAGAGCCAGGACCAAGGCAGTGCAAGGGAAGGAAAGGTTCAAATGACTTAACAGGTGCATTTTAGCAGCCTTGGATGATGTGCTTCTCTTTCAAGGAAGCAGCTGCATAAAGATGTTCCTGAACATCCTGCCTCCTGCACGAAGAGGCCTCGTCCCTTACAGACTGAGTCTCAGTCTCTTGCGGATTCTGAGGTATCCCATGAAGTGTCTCTTTTCATGATGGGAGAGCCCTAGTAAAGTCTTTATTTTGGCCAGCTTTGCCAAAACTTAATCTCTGTGAACGCTCTGTCCAGTTTGGTTGGAATTGTCTGCTCGATTAAAAACTGACATCCAAGCAAGGCACCTAGACTGATCTGATTTCCCTTACTCCCTTTACAATAGAGGCTAAAACCAGGATGGGACTGTAGTTTTTTCTTCAAAAGAACAGAGCTTGCTTTCAGCTTCTTGCAGCATATAATGTATGTAGAGTGGCTCAGGAACAGCTCCAATTAAACGAAATGTTTCCTCTACATAATGATCCATTCGCAACAGTAATTTATCAGTATTAACATTTAGAATTTATTTCCAGAACCGATGTTTTAAAGTATGATTAATCTTCAACAAGATTAAAATAATTGCTTATAACATTTTAACAGACTTTGCCAGGTGACAAGAAATTTGTGAATGTCAAATTACCATCAGAGCTTCAAAATGCATTCACTGTTTCTACAAGTGCAAAACAATCTTAAATAATAAATGCAAAATCTCAGTGCTACCATCTATCAGCACAGGAATCATCTTTAAAAATGTCATTAGCTATGTCCTTAAACTTTTTCAGGAGATCTGGAAGCAGGGTTCTTTATCACGTGTGGAGTCCACGTTTTGTGAGAAGATCTCACAATATTAGAACCCTAGAACGTGAGTTTCTCTGTTGCATTTGAGGTTATGGCTCTCAGAGTTCAATCTGCCCTTATTACACAAACTCTTTTGACTTTTACATGTCACTTTCCATCTTGCCTTGTGCCCTGCATCCCTGAGCAAGTCGTTGTTACTCATGTCTCCCAAAGCAGGACGTTCACATTGGACTGATTTGGAAACCATATTAGAGCATATTATCCTAATGCTTTATCTATCAGCTTTTGTGGGCAAGAAGTTGAGACATTTTTCTGTATTAGTTCTTTGAAAGGTCTTTGCTAGTCCTGAATTCTTATTATCCTTGGTGCAATTGTAGCTTTCAAGCCTTGTACTATCAGCAAAGTGAGATTTTCCTTCCACCCTCTTGAGCTACACAGCAGATAAAATCCCGGTCCTTTTCTAAGTCAAGCCCTTGTACTGTCGTATTCTGCAGGACTAGGGGCAGAGGATCTAGGCTTGCAGATCCTCCATGGTCACCTCTGACTTCACTGAGTCGACCTAATCCACAGTGTCTGCTGCTCTGTCTTGGGCAGAACTTTGATCAGCACATTTGCAGAGATAGCTCAATTTTGCTTTGACATCTTGCTGATCTCTGCTGGACTTCCAAAACAGGGTATGAGTCATAAACTGTTCCCTGTAAGGTAAGCCTCACTGGTTTGCGATCTATAAAGGAAGCCTGTGTTATTTTTAAAGGACAGAATTTTTCTTTCATTCCCTCCTCGCCTCCAGACACTCTCTCTGTTTATTTTTCATTCTGCCCCAAACCTTCTTTGTTTATATCCCACATTTTGGAAATTTCTTTCTTCTCCTTCATCTAACTGCCCTTTTATTCCACACGGTTTCTCTGAAGAGGCGAACAAGATCTGGAAAGAATCAGACATTTACATTGATAATGTTCCAGCCAGATTAGCAAATGTTTGGAAAAGACCTCATGCTTTGGGCACCAACTTCTCTCTGATTGGGGTAAAACACTTCAATGACTGGGGTTATTGCTCAGTAGAGGCTTTTTTCCTTTATGGTATATGGTGCTAGTTATTATCAAAGACAGATTGCTGGACTATGTGGACTGACACTGGGCTAGTCCAGTCTGGTAATTCTCATCTCTCTATGAATGTGAATCCAGACACATTTCAGTCTAAGCTGGGTGTTCTTTTTGATGCATACAGGATAAATAATGAGGTATGCTCAGTAAAATTAATTTGCCACAAGAAGTAACTGGTGACCTTTGTATCCATCAGCCCGTATACTTGCTGAACTGAATCCCCAGTTCCATTGGAAGAGACAGAGCCACAGAGCTTTCCACATACTTTGAAATATATGTAATCGCAAGCAACAAAGACTTAGCAGAATGCTTCAGTCATCTGGGTTTAGACACAAGGCAAGGTTAAATTTAAAGCCCAGACAATACACTCACAGCTAACTTTTTGACCTCGTTCTATATGTGGGTTTTCTTTACTGCAGAATCCGTGTCATGAGGCTGAGAATACCAATACACTTTAGACAGGGAGTTGATCCCTTAGGCACTTATCTAGCTGAACTGGAATAATTGCTTCCTTTCCTCTTGTATTTCTTCAAGGCATTTTTATATGTTGTAGTCTTAGAGTTTCTGTTGACCAGAGCAGGAAGCCATACAGCAAGTTGCAGCCAGATTTCAGGGACAAAGCTGATTAACTGTGGTGAAGCTCTAATGCAAATCCCATCCCATTTAATTCCTTAGCTCGCCTCCACACTGCATGGTATTCGCTCCACAGACACAGTCCTACATTACCAAGTGACACAACACCACCAGCAGCCTCACATAAAT